>ONZH01011789.1:0-293379 GCA_900303285.1 Rhinella marina | reverse complement strand
AGAAATACCAACCGGCCAGACAACGAACCTCAGAAAAAAAAAAAAAAAAAAAAAAAAGAAGGGTGGGTGCTGTGTCCCCCAATGAAGACTCAGAGAAAAAGATTTTACAGGTAAGCAAAAAAATCTTACTTTCTCGGTCGTCACATTGGGGGAACAGGGCCATGGACGTCCAAAAGCAGTCCCTCAGGGTGGGAACAAAAGCCCCAAAAAAGAAACCTCAGGCCGAAGGAGCCACCGCAGCCTGCAGGACTCTTCGGCCCAAACTCGCATCAGCAGAGGCATAAGTGTTCACCCGGTAAAACCGATAGAACGTGTGTAATGAAGACCACGTAGCGGCCTTGCAGACTTGTAAGGCCGAAGCACCGTGGCGCACCGCCCAAGACGCCCCCACTGACCGAGTGGAGTGAGCCGACACGCGAAGAGGAGGCCCCTTACCCTTGCTGCGATACGCCTCCGAAATGGTCAGACGAACCCAACGGGATAGCGTTGCCTTAGAAGCCGCAAGCCCCTTCCTAGGACCGTCAGGAATGACAAAAAAAGGCGTCAGAACGACGGACGGTTCCGTGCGGGCAAGATAGGTGCGGAGAGCGCGCACTACATCCAAGCGGTGAAGGGAGCGTTCACGAGGATGGACAGGAGACGGACAGAAGGACGGGAGGACAATATCCTCGTTAAGATGGAAAGAGGAGACTACTTTAGGCAGGAAAGAAGGAGACGGACGCAGTACCACTTTATCTTGATGCAAAACAAAGAAGGGGGAGCGGCAAGAAAGAGCCGCGAGCTCCGATATTCTACGAATAGAAGTGATAGCACGAGGAAAACCACCTTGTGGGACAAACATGGCCAAGGAAACGTCCCTGAGCGGTTCGAAAGGGGACGACTGGAGTGCATCAAGGACAAGATTCAAGTCCCACGGAGAAGTGGGAGCCCGATACGGGGGAACGGTATGAGCAACGCCCTGCAAGAAGGTTTTTACCTGAGATAGAGGAGCCAGAGGACGCTGGAAGAAAACAGAGAGAGCAGAGACCTGGCCTTTAAGAGAACGCAAGGCGAGACCAGAATCCAGGCCTGCCTGAAGGAAGGCAAGAAGACGCGAGACCGAAAGGACAAAGGGGGGCAGAGGAAGTCTCACAAAATCTTAAATAAGATTTCCAGGTGCGATAGTAATCGCGCGAAGAAGAAGCCTTCCGGGCCCGAATCATGGTCCGCACCACCGCGTCGGAGAAGCCTTGAGACTTTAAGATAAAGGTCTCAACATCCAGGCCGCTAAACGTAGCGACCGAAAATGCGAGTGGCAAACTGGGCCACTCCTGGCGGTCCGGTAAGTGCCAGGGGCATCGACGGCCAGGGAGACAAAGATCCGCGTACCAGACGCGCCTGGGGCCAGTCCGGAGCCACCAGAAAGACCGGAATGCCCTCCGCCTTGATCTTTTTGACACCTTCGCCAGGAGCGGAAGAGGAGGGAAGAGGTAGGGCAGAGAGAACCGGTCCCAGGGGATCACCAGGGCGTCTATGGCGACGGCGGCGGATCCCGGGTTCTGCTGACGAATTGCGGAACTTGATTGTTGAGACGGGAGGCCATTAGGTCCACGTCCGGCGTCCCCCACTGTAGACAGATCTGGCGGAAGACTTCGGGATGTAGAGACCACTCGTTGGGATCCACCCGTGTGCGGCTCAGAAAGTCCGCCACCCAATTTTCGACTCCGGGGATATGAACCGCCGACAGCGCAGGCACGTGGTCTTCCGCCCAGGCAAGTATCGAAGGACAGCCCAGAAACCGAATGGTCTGTGAGGGAGATAGATTTGACTTGGGGCGGTTGAGAATCCAACCGAACCGAGAGAGGGTGTCCAGGTGATGTGGAGACTCTCCAGGTTGAGAGACCGGGGATGGAGCTTTGAAGAATGTCGTCGAGGTAGGGTGTCACCGAAACCCCGGGCCCGAAGAACCGCCATGACGGCCGCCATGACCTTCGTGAATACTCGGGGGGCCGAGGCCAACCCGAAAGGCAGGGCCACAAATTGAAAATGATCCTGGTCGACTGCAAAGCGTAGAAAACACTGATGGGGGAAAAAATGGGTACGTGCAGATAGGCGTCCTGAACGTCCACCAACGACATGTACTCCCCCGGTTCCATAGCCGCTACCACGGAGCGGAGGGATTCCATCCGGAAATGGGATATCCTGACGTGCCGGTTCAGACGTTTTTCAAGTCCAAAATTGGACGAACCGAACCGTCCTTTTCGGAACCACAAAGAGGTTGGAGTAGAACCCCTTGAAACGCTCCGAAGGAAGAACAGGAACCGCCACACCCTTGGAAAGAAGAGAGGTTAGCGCCTGGCGGAAAACCACCGCCAGGGCCGGAGAACGAGGGAAACGAGACAGAAGAAGCGGTCGCGTGGACGGGAAGAAAACTCTATCTTGTATCCGTGGGCGACCACGTCCCTCACCCAAGCATCCGGAACCTGAGCGAACCAAACCTCCTGGAAAAAACGAAGACGACCGCCCACCCGAAGAGAGTCGGAAGGGAGGGACCCTCAGGAAGGAGGCGTCTTGGCGCCGCCAGATTTGAAAGTGGAACGTGAAGCATTGGGACGTGATTGCCAAAGAAAAACGTGGCTTGGAGAAAATAGGTCTTTTCGCCTGCGAAAGCCGTAGGACGAGAGGAACGTGACGGAGGAAGGGACTTAAAGGAGCGGAAGTAACCTGCTTTACGGTGAGAATCCTGGTGCTTGGGACGCTGCTGAGGAAGGAGGGAACTCTTACCTCCCGTGGCTTCCGAAATGATCTCATCAAGCCGTTTTCCGAAAAGCCGGGTGCCAGCGAAGGGAAGGCTGGTGATCGATTTTTTTTAGACGCGCTGTCGGCGCGCCATTCTCAGAGCCAGAGAGAGCGGCGGATGGCTACGATATTTGCCGAGGCCGAAGCGGCACAGCCCGCTGCATCGAGAGAAGCAGAACAGAGGTATTGACCTGCGTCCTGAATTTGTTGAGCGAGGTCCGCCAGATCCTGTGCCGAAGCGCCCGACAGGATACCTTCCTTCAGCTGTGAAGCCCAAGTAGAAACTGCCTTGGAAACCCAGGTAGAGGCCAAGGTGGGAAGAAGAGAGGAACCCGCAGCCTGAAAGGCGGATCTGGCAAGGTATTCCACACGTTTGTCCGTGACATCCTTCAGGGAGGCCACATTGTCCAAGGGGAGTGTGGTGGATTTGGACAGGCGGGAGACTGGGGGATCCACAGAAGGTGGGGATGACCATTTCTCAACTTGTTCAGAGGAAAAGGGATAGAGAACGGAAATACGTTTAGGAATAGAAAACGTTTATCAGGGGAGCTCCAGTTCTTTTCAAATAAGGCATCAAACTCCTTGTGAGATGGAAAAGTAGGACGGATCCGCCGGGAGCTTTTAGAAAAAAGACGTCTCCCGCTGAAGGAGAATTCTGACTGTCAGCAATTTGAAAAGTGTCCCGGATGGCAGAGACTAAGCTGTCCACAGTGGACGAAGAGTTACCAGAATCCTCCAAAGGGGAAGAGGAATGGGACTCCGAGCTAGAGAGTTCCCCCAGAGAAGGTGAACGATCACGTGAAGGGGAAGTACCTGCAGCAGCTGGAGAGGATCGGGAGATCCTGAAGAGGAACGGGAAGGAGGGGCACGTGGACGCTTGCGAGAGCAATCCCTGCCTGACGAGAACTGGAAGAGGGACCGGGAGAAGGTACGCGAACCTGAGAAAGGAACAGGGGACGCCTGGGAAGAGGCAAAAACGGTCGAGGACGGGAAGCCATAGTTTGGGAAGCCGTAGACAAATCGGCGACGGACCGGCAGAGAGCAAGGGCCCAAGCCGGAGTAGGTTCTACTGCCTCAAGGCCGGAGGGGGCACTTTGGGCAGCGGGCGGAGGCGAGTCTGAGCTAGCAGAACATGCCGGGCAAAGGGGCTGAGGATGACCAGCAGAGGATTTGGACTTACAGGAAGACAAAAATAATATGTCACCGAGGAGGGCTGCGCCGCAGGACGGCGAGTAGCTCTAGAGCCTGAATCAGACATAGAGAAGATAGCCTAGCAGAAAGTACAAAAAAAGGAGCAGCCCCCTAGCGACAAGGGTCCCAGAGGAGCATGAAGCTGGAAGAAAATATATGGAAGCTATTAGAGCGGGGCAAAGGAACACAGCCCAGAATATGGAGAAAAAGAGGAGACTTACCAGGAGCTGCACTGGAGCACAGGGACCTGACCCTTTGCAAAGAAGACGCAGGAACAGAGGGAGCTGCCGTCTGGAGAGAGGTGATGTCCAGGTGGTGGCACTGAAGCTGCTGCGCTGGAGGTCGGCAGACACGAGGTGGCCAGAAAGGACTCGCGCCCACAGAAGAAGAAAAAAAACGCGGGAACCGGGGAGGCTGGCTCGGCCGGATGACGTCAGAGCGCGCGAGAGAGGGGGAGGCGACTGCGCGAGTCCACCGCTGGCCGGAGAAAATGGCGCCCGCGCCTCCGATGGAATCCACGGCCGGAACTGAGAGGAAGGAGCCGTAGGCCCGCGGGAGCGAACACAAGGGGACCCAAGGAGCTGCTGTGCTGGAAGGTGAGCACAGAGGAGAGGGCGGAGGACTCAGAGTAGCCGCAGCTGGGGAAGACTCATGGAGGAGGGGGAGGGGGAGGGAGGAGGAGAACTCACCTTCCGACGTCTTCTGCCGGCACAGAGGTCCCTGAACTGCAGCAGCTCTGGGAGGCTGGGCAGCAGAGAGACGAGGCGGATGGGTGGTCTGCGGAGGGGAATCAGGAGGGGTCCAGTTCCCTGGGCGCTGGTCCGGCCGTTGGTGACCTAGGGTTGACAGACCTTCCATAATAAGGACTGTGCCCTGGCCACATAGGGGGGGAAGCTGGGTCTAGAATACCCAGCTATCCCAAACCTGTAAAAAGAAAAAAAAAAAAAGTAAAATAAAAAACAGACAAGGGACTTGGGAACCCAGACCTGTGTCTGCCTCCTACTGACACTAAACTAAACTGATTAGTTTTCTGCCAGTAGGCGGGTTATATCCTGCTGGAAGGAGCCGACTTTTTTAGTTGTTTTTTAGTGTCAGCCTCCTAGCGGCAGCAAGATATAACCCATGGTCCTGTGTCCCCCAATGTGACGACCGAGAAAAAGCTTACATATTCGGATTCAGCATCACTTACACTATACACCTCTTACTCTAGTTCAGGGGATGTTTCGGAAATGACAGGTTCCCTTTAAAGAGGTTGTGCAGTGGAATAATATCCATGACCTATCCACAGGATCGGTCATCAATATCAGATTGGCAGGAGTCCAACTCCTGGCACCCCCACCGATCAAGAGTTTGAAGTGGTCGCAGCTTCAAAGTTTACCTGTGCGTCCTCTCCTTTGTAGCAGTGCTGCAGTATAATTACAACTGCTTGTCACAATCACTTGAATGGGACAGAGCAGTGGTGATTACACTGCAGCACTGCTACCCGTGCACAAGTAAACTTAAGAGAAAGCAGTGCTTGCAGGAGCACCACAACTTCAAACAAGTGATCGGCAGGGGTGCAGGGAGTCGGACTCAATGCCGATCTGATACTGATAACCCAACCCATTCACTGACACTGCTGGAACTGACTGGACAGCATCATACTTATCAGTTATTGATACATTTCCAGGAGAAATAGTAGAGGAACAGCACAATGCAGAACTCTATGTATAGATGAATTGTTATTTCAGGTATTTACTAAAACGGACATGTCAGGAGAGGGGACAGGTCCAATTTAAATAATTTAAAAAAATCTATTACTCAATGCTCTTTCATTTTATTGAATAGCTCAGTGACTATACTAAATTTTTAATCACATGCAATTACAAAAGTATTCAGATCCAGGTGCTGGTTTGAAAAATGTAGAATATTCTTAGTGGCACAACCCGTTTAAGTCAGTGTTCTTCTCTTAGCCATTTCCTCCCACCTTCCCCTCTCCTTCCTTCTCCCTCTACTGTTTTTCTGCTTTATAAACTATTAAAATGGCCAATAATGTGATGTTGTTTGACTACTAGGAACGCTGAAAGAATCCGCACAGTCCACTGGATTCTTGAGGACGGCGCCCCCTCAGTATGGTGAACGACAAGCTGCAGTGCACACAGATCTAGACTTAGGCTGGGTTTACATGACGTTTTTCCCATCCGCTTAACTTGCCTCAGACTGGTGCCATACAGTGACATCCGTTCACCATAGAGTTCCGTGTTTTTCTAACCATTTTTTTCTAACGTATACATCAAACGGAAGAATAAAATGTGATGTGAACCCACCTTTAATGCCACCATATCAGACTAAAACCGATTATGAAGTCACGAACCCCAGATACTGTACTCACATGAAAATGGAGAATTCTTCTAAATACATCTTCCCTCATATTCATTTCAACATCAAACTCAGACAGGCTTTTATCAGCTTGTGTGCTGGCCATCCGCACCGCTCGGCAGGGGGACACGTGCTGCGGAAAATCTAACATGCTTCGCTCCACTGTCGAGAGACCAGAGTTCAGAAGTTATGGCAAGTGGAAAAAGGCCCAAGATGTGTCAAGAGGCAAAAGAAAACCACCATCCTCATATGTGACGGAACATGACATGGAAAGGACTAGAACAGATGACATCATGACATTCAGAAAAACATTCAAATATCCATGAATGAAGCAGCTAATTTTGTTTTAAATTCTGTACTAATTAATTATATATATAGTCAAGCATCCAAATCCTCTCTATAGACTGAGGCCACTTTCAGACGAGCAAGCTGTAAACTCAGGAGCGTAAGTATAAGACAGCTCCCGTCCTGACCTCCCAGCACTGCTGGGGTCACATAGCATTATAGTGATTTACGATGTTATGTAACCCTTAGAGGTCTGGAATATATTGGAAAACACTGAACTAATGCTGTCAGTATTAGCCAATACATTCCAGACCTCCAAGGGTTACATAACATCATAAATCAATATAATGTTATGTCATCCCGGCAGTGCTGGGAGGTCAGGATGGGAGCTGTCTTATAATCACGCTCCACGTCCGGAGTGTACAACTTGCTCGTCTGAAAGCGGCCTACAGATGGGAGAGCGAATTTATCATGAGTAATTTTTTAACTAATTTTTTTAGCAAACAATGTGCGACAATTGATAAATCTAGCCAATGTAAACACAAGCAAAACTGACTTTATTACGCTCATGATAAATCCCCTACCCTCAGTTTTTTTATGCCACCCCCTTACTGAAGTGACTTTGCAGCTTTTTTTAGGGACTTTTTAAAAAAAAGTTGCAGTGATAAAGTAATTAACATTAGCCAACCTGCTTTTTAAAAAATGACTACAGCTGTGTAAAACAGCTTAAGAGGGTTGTTCACTGCTGGAGACCTTTCTACAGACCCCCACAGTATGGCCGGACCCGCAATAGGACTCACACTTACCTGATCTCTACCGCTCCATCGCTGCCTCGTCATCCGGTTTGACGTGGGTCATGGATGTGTTATGTCACTGCGTCACATGAAGCATTGGTGACACATGACCATTGCGGTCAGTCATTGGCTGTAGCAGTCATGTAACTGGCATCAAACCAGACGTTGGCAGAGGGAGACCTGGGACCTGCAGAGCCGGTGGGGAAGCGATGGAGCCAGAACCCAGCAGTAGGGATCACATTAGTATGATTACCACTGCAGGTCTGGTCACACTAGGGGGTCTGTAAAAAAGCTCACCGGAGGTGAATAACCCCTTTAACTTATGTATAAAAGTAACACATTTTGGCACAAATTTACCAAAACTGCCAACTTATCTACATGACCTCTGATACATTACTCTGATTAACTCTTAGACAGTATTGGTAAATCTGCCAGGAGAGGAGGCTTACACTGAACTCTGTAATAAAACGGTGGAAATAAATGGGGTTGTCCAAAACTTTTTTTTATTACTGGAAACTGCTGCAAGCTTCATAGTATAATAAAAAGACTTAAATGGGTTGTCCGAGTTATGAAAAAATATAGCACAGTAAATCTGATGGCAGCAATATATAGCTAAGTTAAGCAACTTTTAGGCAAAAAAAATCTACATTTCCTCATTTCCCTGGTTCTCTTCTGACCTTTGTTTTACATCCAAAAACAACAATCCTGCCCCTCCCCCTGCCTCTGAAAAAGGTTAGTGAATACAAGTGCTGCCCTGAGTGACATGTCTGCCTAATAAGGATACTCAGCAGTATGTTGTATGTGTAGGACTACAAGTCCCAGCTGTACAATGACACTGCTGATACCACACAGGATTTTTCCCCTACCTGTTCTTGTGCAATATTCTAGTCAGATCTTCTCTAGTCTGTCAGCTCCGGTGCCAGCATTTGTCTCCACACTGCCTGCAGCTCTGAGTCTGTGCTGGTTGAAGGGGTTAAAATCTTATCTGAAAGAATCCAGGGAGAGAGCAGCAGTCGGCAGTGCCAGGGCACGTGGCCAGCACAGTGACATCTCCTGTACAGACTGTTATCTGCTTGTGCACGAAACATCAGCAGAGCAGGGAGAGAAGCTGACATCACAGGTCATGTGACCCTCAGTGAAATCTGAGAAAGGGGCCACTGAAGTTAAAGTAAGTGCATTGAAAAAACATTGCATTTGTCTAGTTAGAAACATACAAAGGACAAAAAAATAACTTGGACAACCCCTTTAAATGGGCCTTCCAGGAGTAGAATATCGATGACCTATCCTCAGATAAAGTCATGAATATTTGATTGGCGGGGGTCTGACTCCTGTCACCCCTGCTGATCTGGGGTCAGTGATGTCACATTCATTGGTCACATGTCCTACTAAAAGCTCAGTCCCAGTCAAGTGAATAGGCCTGGGCTGCAGTACCAAGCACAGCCACTATACAATGTATGGCACCGTGAGGAGGGCGACGGGCATGCCAGGAGCTGGATTCCTACTGATCAGATACTGATGACCTATCCTTAGGATAGGTCAGCAATATCTTTCTCTTGAAAACTCCTTTATATTTACCTTCCCTGGACTGCAGCCAGTTACGTCATTGTTTTGGCTGCAGTGGTTGCTGTCCCTTACACTACTTCAGCCAATCACTGGCCTCTGCAGTATACAGGATGTCACTGCTGCAGCCACATCACTGACTGCAGCCCGAGGAAGAGAAAGGTACAGTGGCATTAGATTGGAGCGAGTTGGGAAGTGGTTTCATTATTTAATCAGGCTGCTGGTAGGTTCCTATAATATAAAATTCGCACGACCATATTTTTGCTCCGCGTCCGATCCGCATTTTCAATGGGAGCGCAAAAAATGCGGACAGCACACCATATGCTGTCTGCATCCGTATGTCTGTTCCGCAGTCCCCCCAAAAAGACAGAACATGTCCTATTCTTGTCCGTTTTGCAGACACGGATAGGCATTGTTACAATAGGTATGCAAAAAAAAAAAAAACAGATGCAACACGGTCATCACACAAATGTCATCCGTATTTTTGCAGATCCACATTGTGCGGACCACAAAATACATATGGTCGTGTGGATGCACCCTTAATGTAAGAACCTTTACCTGCATATTCTAATTCCAGGTCTGCTAAAACTTTGACAGTGTTTTCATAGGTGACTTTCTCGACCTCCAGAGCAGCGACTGCATCGTATACGCTCTTGGTCCTCGCTATGAGCTCCTCGGTCCTGGTGTGAATATCCTCTGGGGACAAGTCCCACCGCAGAAGATTCTTATTGGCCGCCATATTAGAAGCCATTCTTACAAATCTGGGAAGTTCGGACCCCATTGTCATTTTAAACAGAAATCTTCTGCTCTGTGACCTGTTCGATGAAAATACTGACATTAATAACATACATTTATACATTTACCAAGCGCCAGTCTTAGGGTTCATTCAGACGGCTATAGTGTTTTGCGGATCTGCAAAACACAGATAGCGGCTATGTGCGTTCCGCAATTTGCGGACCCCTCATGGCCACAACCATAATAGAAAATGCAAGCTCTATCTTTTCCGTGGAGCTGCAGAACGGAACCACGGATGCAGACAGCACACTATGTGCTTTCCGCATCTTTTAAGGCCCCATTGAAGTGAATGGGTCCGCACCCGTTCCGCAACCTTGCCCGTCTGAATGAGCCCTCAGTGTAAAGTCCATCGGCACAAAATGCACCGATGCATTAAGAGGCAGAGGCCACAATAAATTTGAAGCGTTTTCATGCAGCCGTGTACCTGACTTTCAAATCTACGCTATCTATGAGCTGGCGTAGGTTTGAAATATTATTTACGTCAGATTCTGGCGGGCTGCAGATGCCACACCTCCTCCACTAAGCCCCACCCACCAAAAGTGATGAGACATGTGAAAAGTCGCCAATTATTGCTCAGTTATAACACATTGATTTAAAGGGGTTTTCCAGTCAGCCTCAGGATAGCTCATTAATATCAGAATGGTGGGGGTCTGACTCCCGGCACCCACGACAATCGGGTGCCACAACAGTTTCAACAACAGAAACTGAACGGCAGACAGAGCCGGAAGACCTCGTCCAGCGTGCGGTGGCCGTGCCGGTGGACTGCAGATCAGCGCCCACCAATCTGATATTGACCACCTATCCTGAGGAGAGGTCATCGACAACTCCTTTAAGATGCTTCACCTGTATAAAAAAATAAATAAATAAATAAATAAAATCAATAATTACATGAAAGTGCATTCATTGTTACCGATATAGATTTTAACAACCTGGAGCAGTCCGATCAATCAGCACTACAACAAGTCCCAGAATCAAATAACTGGTTTCACCCACTAAATGCACAATAATAAGTAACTACAAGTCCAAGAATATACTACCAGGCTAAACTTCTAAATGTACCACTATGTAGAACTACAAGTCCCAGCACACACAAGATGTCATCAATCTATGTCCTGCTATACAGAACTACAAGTCCCAGCATAAAATAACCAGATTCTTTTATATGGAAAAGTCCCAGCATACAATAAATAAGATGTCAGATCAAGGCGTATCACACTATAAGTCCCAGGTTACAATACGTGAACACTGGAGGTCCATGAATATAGCACCACAAGTCTCAGCATACAAATACAATGTCAAATCACTGGGTTCCCAGTTGTATAGTACTACAAGTCCCAGCATGCAACAAGATGTCATCAGTGGGTGCCCAGGTATATCGCACTACAAGTCCCCGCTTACAATACGTCAACACTGGAGGTCCACAAGTCCCTTAGCAATACAATGTCAATCAACTGGGCCCAGGTTAGTACACAAGTCCTGCATGCAAATAAGATGTCATCACTGGGTGCCCAGTTATATAGTGCTACAAGTCCCAGCACACACAAGATGTCATCATTCTATGTCCTGTTATACAGAACTACAAGTCCCAGCATAAAATAATCAGATTGTTTTATATGGAAAAAGTGTCAGCATACAATAAATAAGATGTCAAACCAAGGCGTATCGCACTACAAGTGCCAGCTTACAATACACCAACACCAGAGGTCCATGAATATAGTGCTACAAGTCCCGACATACAATAAGATGTCATCACTGGAGGTCCATGTATGTAGTACTACAAGTCCCAGCATATAAGATGTCATCACTGAATGCCCAGATATGTAGTACTACAAGTCCCAGCATACAATAAAATGTAATCAATGGGTGCCCAGGTATACAATACTACAAGTCCCAGCACACAATACTAGCCTAAGCCTTGATCTGTCATTGGCAACTACAAGTCCCAGCGTCCACCTGCTGGGGAGTAGTACATGATTTACATGTAGTTACCTGCAGAAGGTGTACACACACAGACGTGCTGCATACATGACCAGGACAGCTCAGTATGCACTCCCAGGCATGGCTACCAACCACATGTCAAGGACGTGATGGCAGACATATTTCTTACGGGCAAGTCTCCAATAGTAACCAGTGCAAACAATATATGCAGCTGCCATATAGTGCTGTGGTCTTCACCGCAGCTTCCACATTCACGACGCCCGTACCCTCGATGCTCTGCCAGCAACCTGTAATACAAGCTGATAACCAGCGCCCTCCTCAGACGTCACTGCCCACGCAAAATGTGCCATCCAGTTGCCCTCAGTCAATATGGCTGCAGAAGAACAGAAGCGGGCGCAGCCTAGTTGTCAGGACGGGTATAGCACGCCCTCTAGTGGTAGAGGACAGTATAGCGGCGAATTATTACAAAATAGGACTTCACATAGGTAGGGACTGCTGCTAGAATTTGCTTCATTCTAAGCACATACACAGAAATCAAAGAGCACCACAGCAAAACTTTTGGCAGACCCCCTCTCCCCCCTCCTTTTAGGACCTGCAGAGGGGAGCATACTTAGGGTCCCCTGCTTTCAACATCTGGTTGAGACTGCTACAACCAAGGGTGGACTGGCCAAGAACCCTATAGGAAAATTTCCTGGTGGGCTAATGCCCAGGGAGCCGCTCCTCATGGCCACCAGCCAGGTACAAAAAGATGTAACGCTCTCAGCCTTAAAGTGGTTGACCCATGTCAGACATTGGAGGCATATCGCCAGCACCTATACTGAGAACGAAGTCCCGGCGGCTACCCTCCATTCATTCCTATAAGAGTGCCAAAAATAGCAAAGCGCTGGCTTGATTATTTCAATGAGCCCCACAGAAGTGAAAGGAGCAGTGGCGCGATGTGCTTCTCATTCTTTTCAATGGGACGTCCGAAAATAGTCGAGTGTGCCACTCGGCTATTTTCAGTGCTCCGATAGGAATGAATAGAGAGCGGTTGCACATGCGCGGTGCGCTTTGCGCATTCTGCTGTCAGTTTAGGTGCGGGTTCCAGAGGTGAGTGAGGCCCCAACGTCTGAAATAGGAAAACCTCTTTAATTAATGCTAGGAATATCAGACACTTAGACAATAGGGGCATATCGCTAGGATATGCCCCCATTGTCTTAAAGGTGCGGGTCCCACAGCTGGGACCCGCACCTATATCTATCTATATCTATCTATATTCTATCTATCTAGAACAGAGCTCCCGAACTGAATGAGGGCGCAATGCGAATGCGCAGCCGCCCTCCATTCATTTCTATAGGGCCCGCCGAAAAAAGCCGAGCGCTGGCTCGGCTATTTCTGTCGGCTCCATAGAAATGAATGGGAGCGGTGGCCGTGCTTGCGCGCTGCACTCCCATTCATTTCTATGAGCGCAGTGGGGAGCTGCGCCTGGTGGTGGCCGGACCCCAGCGGTGGGACCCGCACCTATAAGACAATGGGGGCATATCCTAGCGATATGCCCCCATTGTCTAAGATGAGAATACCCCTTTAATTCAATTGTCGCATGGCTGCCAGTATTTTGTGCTGCATTGTCTTATCTGGTTCTGTGGGGGTGGTACTTTGTCCTGCACTACAGTATTGCTGGCCCCGCCAACTTCTGTTGTCCCTGCCTACATGTGTTGGCCCTGCCTACTTCTGTCAGTTTGGACCCACCTACAACTTAGGGCCTCTTTTGGTTTTTTTCTAGGGCCACTTTAATTTCCATGTCCGCCCTTGGCTGTAGACAATGACAGGATGCAACAGTGACCTGCTCCCCTTGTGTCATGTGACTGGCGTAAAGCAAGGTGGGGCACGACGCCGCTGCGATCAGTTATTTTCTGCAGCAGAATCTGGATCTTGATTGCGGGGGACCAACACCTACAGCAGTGGGAGAGTGAAGGAGCCAGGACCCAGTGGCGGGGAGCAGGTAAGTAAACGTCCCCCTACAAGTTTGCCCATGGAGGGGTCTGTCTATAGACCCCCAGAAGATTAACAACTCTTTTGAAGGGAACCTGTCATAAACTTTATGCTGACTTTACTGAGGGCAGCATAACATAGTGACAGAAATGCCGATTTCAGCAGTGTGTCACTCATTAGCTAAAAGTAAGTGGTTGCTGAGAAACAGCATCATAATCATTGCAGACTGGGTCTTGAAAAGAGTCAAATCTACCTGAGAAGAGTCATGGTTAGTCATAAATTCCTGCTCTCCCCGCCCATCTGCTGATGACTGACAGGCTACTGCCTAGTTTTCTCCCTTTCTCTCTAGGAGAGAACTGCCAACCATCAGCAGATGGGCGGGGAGAGCAGGAGATTATGAATAACCATGACTCTTCTCAGGTAGATTTGACTCTTTTCAAGGCCTGTGCTGCAATGATTATGATGCTGGTTCTCAGCAACCACTTACTTTTAGCTCATGAGTGACACACTGCTGAAATCAGCATTTCTGTCACTATTTTATGCTGCCCTCAGTGAGGTCAGCATAAAGTTGATGAGAGGTTCCCTTTAAATATGGTCTTACCATCCATTACAAGTGCAAATAAATTAACTTTTTTTAAAATTTAATTAACTTTATTACAGATCTTAATAAAGCAAGCCTTCAAGAAAAAAAAATCCTATGAACTGGAGAACGAGCAGAAGACTTACCAGATGGCCTCCTTTTCAGCTGGAGATTCACCAGTTCTTAGGCTCCTTTTCAGCTATCCAAGATGGCTGACGTGAACAGTGCTGGCCAATCCAAGAGCAGGGTTGGATATGGAGGAAGTGTCTTGGGCTACTAATTCACAGTGCGCACATCATGTAGTTGGTGCGGCCATCTTGGATGACAGAAGAGGAGCCAGGCGGATCACAGATGAAAAGGAAAGAGAGCATGAAAACGTTTTCTTCTTCCCCAGTTAGTGTCCCTGTCTTCTCTATACACAGCGCTGAACGAGCGCTCCATATGCAGATCAGGAAGAGCAATGCCGCTCCCTGTTCCGGCCCTGGCGGTCATTTGACTGCCAAGGCCAGGAGACTGCAGGAGCTGCCAGGTCTTCCTTAACCTAGATCAGCTCTGCAGAGAGGCTGTACAGTGCTGTATAAGGGCTCATGCACACGAACGTATTATCTTTCCTGTTCAGTTTTTTTTTAGGACCGTATGCAGAAGCATTTATTTAAATGGGTCCTCAAAAAAATGGGTTACTCCTTGTGCATTCCATTTCCATATGTCCATTCAGCAAAAAAATAGAACTTGTCCTATTATTATCCGCATTACAGACAAGGATATGACTGTTCTATTAGGGGCCGGCTGTTCCGTTCCACAAAATATGGAATGGACATGGACATCATCCGTATTTTTTGACGATCCGTTTTTTGCAGTCCGCAAAATACATACAGTCGTGTACATGAGCCGTAATGCTGTACAACTTCTCGGGGGGCTGTGTTTCCCCTGTAACAGGGGCTACTATGTCAGTTACAGGAGAAATCAGCAGTAAAAAAAAAAGTGATGTTAAATGTCTTGTATGACCTCAAGGGGAACACAAAGTGTAAAATACAAAAAATAAAACATGTGTTTTATAACAATAAAAATAAAAGTTTAAAGTGTAAAAATGCGCCCTTTCCCCTAATTAAGTCATTTAAAAATAGACATATTTGATATCGCCAAATTCGTAACGACTGGCTCTATAAAAATTGCACATAATCTACCCCATCAGGTGAACGCCGTAAAAAAAAACCTATGCCAAAACAGATTTTTTTAGTCACCTCGCCTCCCAAAAACATAAAATGATCAAAAAGCCATATGTACCCCAAAATGGTACCATTGAAAATGTTACATCATCCCACAAAAACGAGCACTCACACAAGACAATCACCAGAAAAATGAAAAAAAAAAAACGTCTCTAAACAAAAATGGTGACACAAAAGCATGGTATTGCTATAATTGTATCAACCGTCAGAATAAAGTTATCATATCATATATACCACATGGTGAACCCTATAAAAAATAAAAATAAAAAACACTAACAGAATTTATATTTTTGCCCACCTCACCTCCCAAAAAATTAGATAAACAGCAACTTTACGATAATTAGATAAACAGCAACTACTTTACAGCAGTTTGATAACTCTTCCCCTATATTTTCCATGAAATATACTATTATTGTGCAAAAATAATCATATCATACATATTTGGTATCACCCTAATTGTATAGACCCACAAAGGTTATTTATGTCACTTGGTGAAAAGGGGTAAATTTAAAAATGCAAGAAATAAAAAAAAGAGCTAATAAAATGTAATAATATGATAATGAAGGGGGAGAAATCCTCAGACACTTAAGTGGTTAAAGTTTCCAATAGTAAATACCGCCATGACGATAGTGATCCTCAAGGAGCTTCACATAAAATACCACTATGTACATTGCCTGCCAAAGGCTAGTTTCACACTAGCGTCTCTCAGATCCGGCAGACGCAGTGGTATTTGTACGGCCGATTACCTGTATATTTGCCTAGTTGCTGCCGGATCTCCGCCGGTGCCCATTAGGCCTCGTCCGCATTTCCGTTTTTCACTGATGTGTTGTCTGTATTTTCCACGGACAGCACACGTACCCATTGATTTAAATGTCTGTTCACATTTTTCCTCTGGATAGATCATCAGCCTCTGATCGGCGGCGTCCGACACCCGGGACCCCCACCGATCAGCTGTTTGAGAAGGCAGCGCCGCAGCCTTCTCTGTGTTTACCGCAGGCCAGTGACATCACGACTAGTATCACTGGCCTGGGTGGGGCTAAGCTCTGTTCATTTGAATGGAGCTTAGCCCCGCCCAGGCCTGTGATACTAGTCGTGACGTCAATGGCGTGCGGTAAACACAGAGAAGGCCGCGGCGCTCCTGCAGCGCCGCTGCCTTCTCAAACAGCTGATCGCGGGGGTCCTGGGTGTCGGACTGCCACTGATCAGAGGCTGATGAACTGCAGAACCCCTTTAAAAAGTTCCACCATATATCAGAAAGAAATAGGAAAATAAATCCCCCACCATTAAAACTGCTGGGATGCACACGACTGTATTTCCCATCCGTTTCCAATCCGCTGGCTGCAGTGGAACATACCTCAACAGTCCTGGGAACACGAGACCACCGCATAAATCTGGGACTGTTCCGCCAGATCCGGAATGGTTGGGAGGTATGGACACAGCCGTGAGCATGAAGCTAAAAGGGGTTATCCAAGAGTTTAAAAAGCCCTCCCCCCCATATGCTGGGCCCTGAATATGCTGAATATACTTACCCCGCTCCCTGTGCCGCTCCTGGTCATCGCAGGTGATACTAGGGAGGCTAGTCCCCGATCCTGCCTACCATTGGCTGCTCCCCCCAACACCAGATGTTTTCATGCATGCATGGGGAGAAGCTGCAGCGGCGGTGCGGGGACCAGGGGTGAGGCAGGGAGTGGAGAGAGACAGGTAAGTATATTCAGTGTGGGGGGCCCGGCATATTGGGGGGCTTTTTATACTCTTGGATAACCCCTTTAATTGGAACTTTAGTCTGATAGAGTTGGCTTACTGATACATTGTAGCAAACTATCAGAAAATGAAAAATCTGTGCTATTGATACGTTTAACAGAAGATTCCCTGACTGATAGAATTACAGGTCTTTACCTGTAAAGACCTGTATATTAATTTGTAGAAGGAAATCCCTTTATTTCCTTTATTTCCTGTACGCAGTAATATCTATGATTTGCTGTGTACTAGAAATATGGAAAAACTACAACCCGTGTCTAGAATGAAGGGCTCTGTATTAATGGGCATTACAAGCCACAAAGTGAAGGATGTGGTGAGTAACTGCTGGGTGATGGCCAATGAAGGGTTAATGGATGCGACTAATAGGGTAGCAGCAGGGAGGGAACTGTTCACACTGGACCTATGGTGACTAAGGGGTTGTGATTGTCATCCAGACGCCTCCCTCTGACACCGTCAGCTCCACACACTCCACAGGCTGCTGCAGGTGTGCACGGTAAGGAATGCTGCTCTTGCTGCCGCCCTGTGATGGGTGCAATGTGCCCGCTGTACCCTCTTAGCTCTGGAAAGGACAGTGCCAAAAACTCTAGATCCTGTAGGCAGTGACAGTCGTTTTCCCGGGTGACAGCCTCACTAGCCTTTTAACCCCTTCCTTTCTAGAGTTCATTCATGACTGTCACCCTGACAGATAGATGATCAGGGCCCGCTGTCTTTTGTCATGTACTGGGCACCTGCAAAATGACCCCTCTTTTATGGCGAAGCCCCTCGTATCCTAGCGTGTGTGGTGGTGCTGATGAGACTGCATGCATGTGATGCTGCCCGGTGTATGATGTCATTATTGGAGAATGCATGTTGTTTATGGTCCCGGTGTGCAGGGACTGGGACTGTGCACGGCATAAGAAAAGCCCTGTCCTACTTATTTGTTACAAGGTTGCTGTGCGCAGAATGCCAAGTACATGGAAAGCGGGACGCCGCGGCTATGTCCATGTATATATGAGCTCCTGTGCGGTCAGGGGTTTCTTATTGTAGAGGCTGTTATTATTAGTATTATATAAGCATTGTTATCTTTTGCTGCTGATTGCAGTGTGAACTGAGGCTTAGCAGGATGGGCTCCTCAGCTGCAGTAGGTCTTAGGCCTCATGCACACAAGGCACTGAGACACGTGGACTTCAGTTCAGGTCTACAATTAGGGTTAATCACTTCCACATCCCACAGTGTTCTAGGGGAGCACACAGCACAAGCCATTTGGCAAGCAAAGACACAATTTTGTTTTGACCCTGCGTGAAAGTATCCTGCACACAGAGGTATGGCAGGCACCTATAGAATATTATGGACTTAAAGGGGTTCTCCGGGCTCTCCTACAAATGATCCTGGGGGTGCCGGTTGTCGGACCCCCACCGATCTGATATTGATGACCTATCCTGAGGATAAGTAATCAATATAGGAGAGCTCGAAGAACCCCTTTAAAGGCTGTCCCCTTAATAATTTGAAAATCATACATAATCAAGTACACAATAGGAAAGCTAGAACCAGCCCTGTACCTTACATTGATCCAGAGATCTCCACATTCATTGCTCCAACTGTTCTGCTAGATTTATTTCAAGCTGACAGCTAATGGGGGAGTGTCCTTTCTGCTGCAACTGGTGGCAGTTGGAGGATGGAACTGAGCATGTGCTTGTGTTTCAGTGAGGACAGAGAAATTAGTAAAAGAGCAAACAGCAGGTGGTTCTATACAGATACATTTCATTTAATAAATAAGTAGCTATAATAAATATTTAATTATGTGCAATTACAGAATTATTCAGATCCAGGTGCTCGTTTGAAAACTGTAGAATATTTTTCATGGGACAATCCACTTAAACACACTGATCCTATAAGGTTGGGTTCAGACATACTAACTTCATGTAAGAGCATGGAAAATAGGTGCACTATTTTGTGCAATAATTATATCAAAGGAACATTTTACGCAACTTTTCAAAGTTGAGTGAAATGTACAACATATCCAAAGTGGACCTGTATAAATACTTACAAATAAGGACCTTACTGAACAATATGTCTCTCAAAATTCCAAAAAGTACATCTACAATTATAGATGGTCATAGAAAATAAACAATTCATGAATAAGAAAAAAAGTATATCATTAATATACTCCCATCTATCTGATATATACTTAGATACTGATACCAACCACCTTAATAAATGGGAAAAAGATCTCAATATCAAAATTACACAGGACCAGTGGCGAAAGGCCTACATGTCCTCAATGAAAAGCTCTTTATGTTCAGGCCACCACGAAGCCTACGCAAAATTATTGTTCCGATGGTATTATACACCATTTAAATTAGCGAAAATATACATAGATTCTTCAGATCTCTGTTGGAGAGAATGTGGACAAACAGGAACTCTCTTACACATTTTTTGGGGAGTGTCCTAAGATAATTCAATTTTGGACAAACCTTTATTTAGATATCTTTCGCCCACTAGGGATAGCAGCACCTTTTAGCCCAGATTTCTCCTTACTAAGAATAAATGTTAAAGGGGTTGTCCAAGTTATGAAAAAAAAATATAGCACTATAAATCTGATGGGCAGCAATATATAACTAAGTTCAGCAAGTTTTAGGCAAAAAAAAAAATCTGTATTTCCTCATTTCCCTGGTTCTCTTCTGGCCTTTGTTTACATGCAATAACAACAATCTCAGCCCCTCCCCCCTTCTCTGCAAAGGCAGTGAATACAGTGGTCTGCCCTCTTGGAATACTCAGCAGCATGTTGTATGTGTAGGACTACAAGTCCCAGCTGTACAATGACACTGCTGATACACACAGGAATTTCTCCCTACCTGTTCTTGTACAATACAATTCTTCTATAGCTCCTTGCCCAGCATTTGTCTCCTCTCACTGCTGCAGCTACTATTTGTTATAAAGCCTTGAGCCCTCAGTGTGTTCTGGCTGAAGGGGTTAATGTTTTATCTGAAGGAATCCAGGGAGAGAGAAGATAGCAGGAGCCGGCAAAGAAAGGGGGCGTGGCCAGTGACGTCTCGTGTACAGACTGTTATCTGAACTCTGAGGCTTGTACACGAAACATCACAGACCAGGGAGATAAGGTGACATCACAGGTCATGTGACCCTCAGTCAACTCTGAGAAACCAGCAGCTTTAGAAACACAAAGTATATGGGAAAGTTGTTATACCTGACAAGTTAAAAACATATAAAGAACAAAAAAATAACTCGGACAACCCCTTTAATACATTGAATAAAAAATACATTACGGTAGCACACCATATACTCACCTGTGCAACACAAACCATAGCCAGCAAATGGAAAACGGATGGTGATCCCTGAAATTCCCATGATCATCCGAAAGTTAAATCTAAACTGTAGATATGAAAAAATGGCTGCTAAGAGTGTCAACAAATATGCCAAATTTCAAGAAAGATTGGATATCTGGTTAAAATCACAATTTATGTCACTATTAGATGTGTAGCCTTAAAGAAAACACACGGTTGATATATGTAGTTGATGACTGGTAGAGAATCAATAACAATACTTTGTTCTTCACATTTATCCATAATTGTATCCTTTACTGTAAATGTTATGTTTTTCCCTTAAATTCCCTTTTATTATTATTATTTAAGTCCCTAATACACTTACATATGTGAATCTAGGAATGTGGGGAGGAAGAATGCATAGACCACAAGAAGCCGAGGTGCTGTGGTCTTGCATCAGTTCTACTCAATTTGAATATATGAAAATATTGATGTATCTTCCTTCCTGTCACCTTCTATGTTTGTTACGAATAATTCAGAAAGATATTTCAATAAAAATTTATTGAACAAGAAAATAAGTGCACCCCCTCTTATGAGAAGAAGCGTATGCTTTTGCCTGTAATGTTGCCATAAGGTAATGTTGGAATGGTCTACCAGAGCAGCAGAGGATCCTCTGGTGGGCCAAAGCTCTGATACCACATTGGGCCCCAAAGGTCCAGGACAAAAAAATGACATTAGGAGCTGCCTTTAGACATAATCACTTGACACTAGGGTCTATTTTTTTTTCAATACCTATTAGACTTAGGGTTTGGCCACCAAGGACAATTTCCTCTGATAAGCGCCGGGAACCCCAGTCTGACACTGGCTGTTGATCCCGATGCATGGCAATACCATCCTTGTAGAACTATTATGTGACTTAAAGGGGTTGTCTCATCTCAGACAATGGGGGTATATCGCTAGGATATGCCCCCATTGTCTTATAGGTGCGGGTCCCCATAGAGTTGAATGGGAGCGCACTGTGTATGAACGAACACCGCTCCCATTCACTTCTATGGGCCAGCGCTCAGCTATTTTCGGCGGCCCCATAGAAAATGAAGTGCGCTCTCCACCACTTCCAGGGCTTCGTTCTCCCACCGGTGGTCAAGCACCTATAAGACAATGGGAGCATATCCTAACAATATGCCCCCATCGTCTGTGATGAGACAACCCCTTTAACATGGCATGATATGCTAGTATGAACCTGAATGTGATGGTTCCTATGACACGTTAACTCAGTTACACTTAGGACTCATGCCGCCCGTGTCGTCCATTGGGGCCCACGAATTGCATTCTCCAATGCACAGGCACAGTCCGTGTGGCCTGCACTGATGGATACAGACCCATTGAACTTGAATGGGTCTGTGATCCGAACGCATCGCAAAAAATTAAAGCATATTATATTTTTTTGCGGTGCAACAGCACAGACCGAAATGCCATGGAAGTGCTTTGTAGTGCTTCTATGGCCTTCCGCATCTTCCGTATGGATTATATACATGATATGGTGCACACATGGCCAGAGCCCACTGTTTGCGGGCCGCATTATACGGGCAGGCTGGCACACGTTCCTTAAAGCCCTTAAAGGGACACCAAACCCTACATAACTTGCTAAGGAATGTTTGTCTTGGACATCTTCAGGCTGCTATAGAAAGCAGGGTTTCTGCAGTCAGACCAGTCCCTTATTGGTCCCAGCCCCTCTATCTTCGGCTGGAGACTGGCTGTTATCAGTTTACCTGCACTCTCCTGATCTCACAGTCACACAGGAAGTTTAGGAAAGGGGCGGGGCTTACCTCCAATACACTTTAATAGTCAGAACACTATGAAAGGACTGAAAACTGTAAAACAGCATATTACAAAACCTCTCCATTGTGTGTGCAGGTATACTAGACAGTACCAGTGCACTGGCACTAAAGACAGTGCAACCCAACTTTTCCAGGTGCCTATATAAGCAGGAAGAAATTGTCACTATGGAAATCTGATATCCATCAGTGTGGGAAAGCTGGATACAAGTCTTATGGAGTTGTATACACTGTGCAGATAATATTACCCTTACATTGTGCAAGTAACCCAGTTTTCCCAGGACCCTGAAAGGCAAATCCGTCTAGCTATAGCACTATTTAGCAGTGAATAGGGGGATTTACCTTGGTAGATTTTGTATTCTGCCATCCATTACAGTTCCACGTGGTACTAACCCAGCTTTCCCAGGACCCAGCTTTCTTCCTAGTTATGGCACTATTTAGGAATGGGAAGCAGGATGTCTGCTTGTGTAGTCTATTACAGATCCACATGGTGGTAACCCAGCTTTCCTAGGAACTGAAAGTCTTTGGATTTGTTACAGGGATTTATACCCATCTTTTCCAGGCTCCTGGGCAGCAAATCCTGCTAGGTGTTCTACAATACTGGGCATAAACCAATTCATAAACCGTCTGATATGGCATTCTGCAGTCTTAGAAAGCCGGGTAACAGTGTTCCTGGGGTTGAGATAGGGGCATATTGGTTTTATAAAATACACCCCCTGGTATGCTGTGTACATCTGTCATATGGTACCAGGGCAACTAATTCTGTTGTCACCAGTGCAGCTCTAAAGTATTGTCACCCAGCTGTACCAGAACCCTGAATGGCAAGTTGGTCTCGCTATACGAAAGGATTTATCACTACACAAGTAGCAGGTAGTATTGGCACTGTGGCTAGTACTGTTGCCAAATCTTACTAACTAGGAAATTTAGTTAAAAAAAAGCAACCCTCAATGTGTAGACCAAAATTATCCAGACTAAACGCAGCCCCTCCACCTAAACTTCCTGGCTAATATACACTAGCATCAGAGGGGGAGAGGGAGGGGATACTAGACATGGCTGCAGCCTGAGAGAACAATGCACTGCTTTTCTAGTTTATTTTTTATAGTCTGCAATTGTAATATCTAACAAAACAAAAGCAAATAACAACGACATATAAGAAGATTATTTTAGCTTTTGTTGTTTTTTTTTTGTGTTTGGATTCTGGGTTTAGTTCCCCTTTATTAAACTCTTCATCGGCCACTGCAACAGGGTAAACTGGTAAGCCATAGCAACAAGATAACTGTAAAGAATACAGTGTATATGTAGGAGGTGGTGCACTTTGTTTCAACCCCCTTAAGGCTGTTTTATACTTTTTATTATCATATTATCTGCAAGCTGATTTTTTAAAAATCCCGGACAACCCCTTTAAAAATGTCCGTAGCTCAAATAGCATTAGACCGTGCACAGTGGTGGTAATCACAGAGAACTACGACTGCTATAACGCTTTTGATGGGATGGGACCCATCGCTGAATTGCTTCCACTGCATGCATGTGATATAGTCTACCACTGGGGAGAGCTTACTGCATACACATGTATGCAGCTCCCACTGAGTTCAATGCTAGCTGTATAAATCCCTATGGAGTGTCCTCCTAGCGGTGACTATGCCCAACCAGAAGTATATAATTTATGAAGTCAGAAAAATTAGCTCTCAGATATTATATAAAATTAATGAGCACAGAAATTTGGAGCTAAAAATGGGATAAAGAATATATTTGTCTAAGCTTTGGGCAGGGAGTGGTGTCCATTTCGGGTTTATCTATAGGGTCCTTATAATGTCTGCGAACAGCATTCTGTATAAGTGGCTATAATACTATAATACTGTTGCGGTGACTCATTTAGCCTTACTACGTTCATAAACCCAGTAGCCAAATAAAGGGCAGTGATGGCTCCTGGCTCGGTTATACTGTAGATCCTGTCCACGGAAGCTTCTTTGCTGCCTTCAAGATTTACTAATTGACTGCTCTCCTGCACATTATACTGATGTAGCTCCAGGGTCCTTGTCTCATCACTTAATCTCAGACTTGGATACAGTCCTCTCACTTATGTATTACTCTTCCCATTAGGGAATTATATTTCATGGAGTCTGTTACGAGTCTGTGTGCATACAACATAATGCCTTGAATGAGACAGAAAAGTAAGGTCGGGTGGAGGGGGACGCAATTTTTTTTTCTTTTTAAAGGGGGAGTGTTTATTATGCATTTTGCCAATTTTAACCATTGTAACTAGGGATGAGCGAACTTGTGTTTTCACAGGTTTGGGTTATCTAAGAATTCTGTTATGGATTCTGCTACCACGGACCATAAGTTATGGTCTGTGGTAGCGGAATCCATAACGGAATTCTTAGATAACCTGAGCCCGAACCTTGTACGCCGAACTTGAAAACACAACTTCTCTCAACACTAATTGTAACACGGTGACTGGTAAACTACTAGTTGGGGTGTATATCTCACCCAGAATGCTTAGAAAGGTAAGGTAAAAGAGTCCAGGAAAGCTGGATTGCTTCAGCAAAGTTTAGTTTGCTGAGACACTTTATTTAAATTTTATTATGGGCTGAGTTTTTATGGAATGGCAGATAAGTGTTGGTAGTGAGAATTGCCATTCCCTCCCCACTCCAGTACAACACTTTCCCAGGTATAGCTGCTCGGCTCCTTACTGGGGGAGTAAATAGAGGACTGGAAGGCTCATTCAGTGTCAGTGCCTGGGAGCTGCATGAGCTGTGGGCTGTGCAAAGCCTAATTTTCCATGGATACATTTCATATCTGATATTAGATATTTCTCCCTATATAACTGTTAGTTTCAGATTTTCATACACTGGTGCATGGTTTTTATCTTGCATGATAATGTTTGATGCATAACACTTTCTGCTACTAAATTCTGTGCTCATTACAGTGATTTAGGTATTGCTGGTCAACAGAACAAATATGTCATCCATCAAGCATCTGGTGTGTGCAGTCATCCAGTTCTTAAGAGAGCAGAGTCAGCGGGATGCTTACACGTCAGATGAGCAAGAAAGTTTGGAAGGTAAATAATTAACAAAGTCAAGATGTCATAAAGCTAAAGGTCCCGGCTAAGTACAGTACTTGATCGTAATGGATTTCCTGAAAGGTTCATACATTAATCAGCACTTTTATATGTCTACAAACACTGCGGTGTAGTAAGAGTTAAGTACACATGGGCATGGTCATACTGGGAACTTTGGGCAGTGGTTGACAGCCTTCTGTCTACACACAAATACAAGTAGAACTGTCAGTCATTCTGTGTGGATGGGGTAATCAGGACTCTTACTGTATCTCATAGGAGTCCTGTCAGGATTTATTCTATTTTTACTATAACTCAAATAATATAAATCTGTATCACAGAGCCCATCTTCTCCTCCTCTGTCATATCCTGCTCTCAGATAGGCAGCAGAAATCTTCTGTCCGGTTCACTTTCAAGAACATGACGGCATCTGGATGAAGATGCTCTGTCCTTTTTAGCTTTCATTGATTCTGCTCAGCTTTTCGAATGTGTGGAGTACGGATCCATAGAGACTATATGAGATCTGAGCTCCACACACTCAAGCGGGCCTGAAGAATGCTGAACAGGCAGAGCACTCCGTATGAGGAGTACTTCTGCACATTCATGTTCTCAACAAAGGTTTAATTAAAGGGGTTTTCCGGGATTTAACTACTGATGACCTATCTTCTGGATAGGTCATCAGTATATGATCGGTGGGTGTCCGATACTCGGGACCCCCACCGATCAGCTATTTGAGAAGGTACCGGCACTCCCGTGAGTGGTGTGACCTTCTCTCAGCTCACCAAGCACAGCGCCGTACATTGTACAGCGGCTTTGCTTGGTATAGCGCTCAGCCCCATTCACTTGAATGGGGCTGAACCGCTCCTAGGCCACTTGACCTATGAACATTACATCACTGGCCTAAGAAAAGCTGAGAGAAGGCCTTGGCGCACAAACAGCTGATCGGCGGGGGTCCTGGTTGTCGGAGCCCCACCAATCAGATACTGATGACCTATCTTGAGGATTAACTCCCAGAAAACCCCTTTAACCTTTTAGTAAGACTTAGTTCTGCATAAAAATTTGAGTAACTTTGTAAATACATTATATTACCTAAAGGGTTCCCAACACTTGTGCCCTATGCATAGGACAGGGGATAAGTGTGCCCTTGCTGTTGGTCCCACCACTGGATGTGGTCCTGAAGTTCCCTATGGGCATGGAGCATAGGTACTCATGAATAACCACCGCTCCATTCATTTCCATGGGACTACCGAGTACAGTTCTATAAACAGCAGTTCCACAGAAGTGCATAGAGCAGGTGTCACAGGCATACCAATGTTCCATGCACAAAGGTCTCCATGACTCCCATTTTCACTCCCATGATTACTGTGGGTCCTATCAGACACATATCCAGTATCCGGTATTGGTAATGGAAAACACCCAGTTTCTCTGGAGAAGAGAGTCCTGCACAGGTTCTCACTGTGGAGTAAAGCGAATAGACTAACTAGGGATGCATCACCTCTCTTCAAGGACCCCATAACAGGAACATGGGCTACCTCTATAGTGCACATGCCCTTGAGAGCATATTGGAATGCAGGTTTAGGGCAAATAAGTAATGACATACTGTATGTTTACAAAGTTACTCAAAACTTACTCAGAGTTACTCAACCAAGGGCAGACTGGGAACTTTAAAGGGTTTCTGTCACCAGTTTTTTTCGGTATGAATCAGGCTGACATTAGAGATGTGCTAATGTCACCTGATTCCAAATATATATCTGTTTTATTTACTGGTGCCCCCATTTTTATATAAAATGAACTTTTATTTTATGCTAATAAGGCCTCTAGGTGCAAGGGGCGTTACCCCTGCTTCTAGAGGCTCTGTTGATTGACAGGGCCAGTCAGAGAAGAAACACTCCATTTACCATAGCTTGCAAGGACCTTCAATGATGTCATGACCATGTGATCAGTCACATGGTTTAGGAGGAGACAGGCTGTTTGTGTGATCCTAACCATGTGACTGATCACATGGTCATGACATCATTGAAGGTCCTTGCAAGCTATAGTGAATGGAGTGTTTCTTCTCTGCCTGGACCTGTCAATCAACAGAGCCTCTAGGAGCAGGGGTAACGCCCCTTGCACCTAGAGGCCTTATTAGCATAAAATAAAAGTTCATTTTATATAAAAATGGGGGCACCAGTAAATAAAACAGATATATATTTGGAATCAGGTGACATTAGCACATCTCTAATGTCAGCCTGATTCATACCGAAAAAACTGGTGACAGAAACCCTTTAAGTGACTAAGGTTAAAATTCATAGTTGAAGGTAGTCGTGTCAACAGTACAATAGTGCAACACAAAATTCTCCCCAGCAGAACCAAATCCTACAGTTTATTGCAAAATCTACCCCAGAAGCTGTCCCTCTGTTGTGTCCCTCAAAAGCTGCAATGTTCTGTCCTCCAATAATTAATATACAGAGCAGGGGCTTAGAAGGTGAGATGCAGGACACAGCACCAAGTCAGCCCTACCTTTTGCATGCTGCCTAGACTTCCCCATTGATGAACTCTATGGTGCCTCAGTAGTATGCTCCCCAAATGGCCAAAGAAAGAGGAAAAAAATAAAGTACTTGATTGCCGTTCCAAGTCACTGTCTCCGGTGCAGGCCACGGGCCCTTTCCAGGCTATGACCTGAGAGGCATGTGTCCCTGATCCATTTGTACTTCTTCTTATAGTGGCCCCTGGTGCCATAGTCTTCAACAGCATCACCGTCCTGAGGACAGCCATACATATGGATTAAGGAGATCACCTGTGGTCACTGGCCAGGTACTTAAGTACCTGATGCTCCCAGTGCTAATTACTGTTGAGTGCATGAGATCATTATGCACCTGGCCAGCGGCGGTGAGAAAGGCTCAGGCACCCCCCCTTCCCCCCAGTTCCTGTAGGGTCTAGGGCCAGTCCTCCCCTGCAGCTTTCACGTAATTAGTACTGAAAAAACCACATTTGTTTTTACATCTGCTCATTCTTGTTCAGTGGCAGTGCAATGTCTGGAGACCGTCTTCAAAATCAGTTCTGAAGATGTTCAGCTTGCAGCACCTTATAGCTTGGAAGAAGTTTTCTCACAAGCACACTTGAAGGTAATTTGCCCTGGATTTAATTTGCCCTGGAGTTTGTAAATGCAACTGATAGCGTCTAACTCAGCGTGGGCAATTGACGGAAGTACCTTGGGTCTACTAGAGGAAGACTATGTCTACTAGAAGAGGCTGCCCTGCACAGTCCATCATAAAGTAACAATTTGAACCTGGTGGAAGATTCTCTACTGTGATAGTCTGATTTTGAATAGTTGTTGCTTCTTCTAATCTGTACAACAGTCGCATATTAGAGCAGCAGCATTTCCTCCAGAGCAGCTCTTTCTTTTGGGTACAGTAAACTGAAACCATAGTCAGCAATTTTGGAGACTATGGAGAGTATTTCGTCACCCCGTCATCCACCTAACAGCAAATACAGCAAGACATACCCTTCCCATTCTCTAAAATTCATGTATGTCATCTGGTGCATGTTACTTTAGTACTAAACCCACTGTGCCTGCTTGGATTAGTAGACAAGGGGTCGGCAATTGCATAGAGAGGTAGAATGACCACATAGCAGCTCATATAGGAGAGTAACAGAAACTCCTTAGACTTTGCAGGTATTTCTAGACCAGGTGTAAGTCACCTGAAGGATAACAGATAAACTATTTGGAGTATAACAGCTATTAAAAATTAGATTAAAAAAAAATAGGATTTTAAAGAGAGAAGATAGATATGAAATAGATAGATAGATGCAGTGAGCTATAAGGGCAGCATAGGGCAGAGAAGCTGGGAGTGGTGGCCGTGGCTCTGAATAGGGTAGTAGTACTCACAGTTAACAGTGGTCCTCACTTTAGCACTTTGCACAGTAAATGGAGGGTACACCCTTTCTTCCCTTTGGGCACACACTGTTGTTGGGATAGAGAGTTGTTGGGGTAGAGAGGATGGGAGTAGTTGTATTCACAGTGGCGGTTCTCATTTTGGTGCTTCCCCCAAGCTGTGCAGTAACGGCAACGGGTGCACCTTTTTTCCCTTTGGGGGAACCCCCTGGCATTAGGGTTCTCTAGTCTGTTGGGGTGCCCTTGGTGTAGGTGGGTTTTGAGGGGCAAGGTAGTGTTCCCTGATGTGTAAGGCAATGATGAGGCCAGGTTTTATGCAACAAGTCCACAAGTCTTTACAGTTGACATATGCAATATGCCCTTTGGGTGTCTCTTTTCAGCTAATCTGTACAATCTCTCTTTTCTGGCCTAAGAGGCACACTCTATTTGTATGTGTATATATATATCCTCAGCAGGATACAGTCTTTTGAAACAGCTGGCCAGTCTGTACTTTTAATATTGTAGGAGCCCTGAGTCAGTGGTGGAACTAGAAATGACTGGGCCCCACAGCAAATTTTTGAACCCCCAGCAACTTCTTCACAACCCCCTTCTTCCATGCAATCATCACTCCTGTGGCCAGACAAGATCGCTCTCTGAGACCAGGCCTGGCAGCCACTCCATCTGTTTCTTATACATAAACTTTTTTAGTTCTCCTCCTGGGTGGGCCCCTGAGTTCAGGCCCCACACCAACCACTTCCCCTGTTTCCACTTTAGCTACGCCCCTGCTCTGAGTTATGGTATATCGTCCCATTCACAATGCAGAGAAGTCTGTAATGTATTTGTGTTACCTTGTCTGACAGATGCTCTGCACTCACTCTTTATGCTTGTTATACGTTCTGTAGTCTTTAGTAGTCCTCTCCCTCAGGGCTGATACATATGCTATTTCTTTGCTGCCTTTAATCCACAGAGTAAGTGGTTTCCCTGTCTAGCTCTGCTCCCTAGCTATTTCCACATGTACTGCTCAAACTAGACTGAACTCCTTCCTCCTAGAGAGAATGGGGTGGTTCCAGCCTTGCCTAACAACATTAATCAGGAAACTCCCATCATCTCCATATACAGCCTTTGGGATATACAGTGAGCAAAATACAGTACATTAAACCTTGCAGTGAAGCACTGTGTAGCAGTGGATCACTGGAATGGTAGTTGGGGTGCCCTTGACGGTGAACAGTTTTGGCAGGGTGCAGAGGATGGATGGTGGAGTCAATAATCAGGCCCATTTTCTGAGTTGATGATATGATCAGTAGTACATGTAGTAGCAAAGGCTCAGTTCCTAAGTTAATTACAGTGTAGTCTCCTCCTAATAGCTGTATATGGACATCAACAATGATGGAAGTTGTAGTATTCCCTGATTCTCCTTCTAAAGACACTTTGCAGTCTTTCGAAATGACCATATGCATGTTATTCTGTTCTTGCTAACCCTTTCTGCAGTTCTCAGGCTGAGGGGTGCAGATTTAAGATCCGGATGGCCACTCCAACTCAAAGAGTGGTATGTGCCGATGACAATATTCACTTTCCACAACAGCAAAGTCTTTCTGCCATAATTGAGCAAATGCTGTTGAAATCTTGCACAGCCTGGATGGTTCTGGACCTTCTATAGACGTCTGATCCCTTTCTTTCAGGGGTACTCTGGAAGTAGAGTTGCTCCTTTGGCAGCTGTAGTCTCAGCAACAGAGGTTCTCTAGACTTGTTCTGCAGGAATTCTCACACACATGTCCTTCCAGCAGCTCTGTTCAGATTAGACTCCCCAATGGGGGGACTCGGTCAATCACCCTGGCAACAAAATCAGTCTGCCAATATTAACCACATATTGCCTACAACATTGCTATTCAGGATACACAGTGCATTGAAAAATAAGTGCTTAACTTGGTGACAGCAAATTAACCCTTTTAGCATTAACCCTTTTTAGTCGTCCTTTGAAGCACTGCAGATAGATAGACAGATACATGATATAGATAGACAGATGTAGATAGATAGATGTATTATTAAAGTGGTTGCCTGGGTTCAGAGCTGAACCTAGACATACCCAGGATTTCACCCAGGCAGCCTGCCTGACAACAGCATCGGAGCATTTTACCGGCTAGGGCAGCGCTAAAGCCTGCACATCAGTGCCGGTGACGTCACTGGGCTCACTGCTGGATGGAAGCCTCCGCCTAGCAGAGCCCAGTTCGTCAGCAGAACTGACCTTTGCCCTGCGCGATTTAGCGCAGGGCAAATGAGAGCATTGGAGCATGAGATGCTCCGATACTCTTGTCAGGCAGGCTGCCTGGGTGAAATTATGGGTATGTCTGGGTTCAGCTCTGAACCCGGACAACCCCTGTAACAAAGACCTATGATCACAGCAGCATAGGCACTGATTCAAGCAGATATTTTATCTCTCTGCAGTGTAAGGCTAGGTTCACATCTGTGACTCTTTTCATTGCAGAAAAAAAAATCAGAGGACAGGTCATCAGTATTAACACTCAGAAAACCCCTTTGAAGTGGTCATTACTATCTCAGGTTCCTCTGAGGACTTTAACCTCTGCAGATGGAATGAAAGACTGGGAGAAAATCCTGAATTTACCTAAAGTTTTAGATGCTTCATTTCTCCATTTGCTTGATTTTCAGAAGGACTTGAGGAAGCTTGTTCTTCCTGTGAGTTCTTTGGACAACAATTCTTGGCTTGAAAAATTACTTTCCACTGAGCGTCTACCTAAAGGTCTCCTATCTATTTCTTATAAGGCCCTACTATCAGATTTACCACCAAAACTGTACTTCCTAACTGCTTGGGAAGCCGAATTAGGTATCACCCTGTCAGAACCAGAGAAGGCCTTTATTCTCACCCATTCACATGGGTTTAACAGATGCATCAAAATACAAGAGAACTCATATAAATTGCTTACTAGGTGATATAAAACTCCAGAATTCCTTCACAAATTAAATGCTGATATTGCAGAAACATGTTGGAGATGTGGAGGTGGTGTAGGTTCACTGTCCCACATTTGGTGGACTTGTCAGCTCATTCAGTCTTTCTGGTCCGAGATAGAGAAAATGATTAACCGCATTTGCTCTGCTAATATTACCCTAGATCCCAAATTGGTGTTGCTCTAGTGTCCAACTGGTAAATTCACGCCAAAATGTCTCAACTTACCAACCATGCTTTTCACAGCTGCTAGGTTGCTTATCCCTTATATGTGGAGACCTCCTTGGCCCCCTCCCTGTCAGATTGGATGGAGAAGGTTGACCAGCTGTATAGATTTGAAGAGTTAGCCCACTGGGAAACATTTACCAGAGCAAAATTCTTAAAAATGTGGAAGCCATGGCAAACTTTTAGGGGTTTTATCTCTTAGGAGTATGTCGAACCTGGCCATCGTCCCTTCAGACTGACGCATCCTTCACCAATCCAGAGTTATGTATAAAGTATGTATGTATGTATAAAAGTACCTCTTTAGTAACTAAGGTCTCACAATAGTTTTAAACAACGCGTATTTCTCTCGCCTCATTTCTAAGGTCACTAGGCACTTTATGAACCTTTTCCCCTACACACTCCTTCCTATCTCTTACGTTTGTTCCCCCCTGACTTTATATACAAGATATATCTTAGATTTGGCAAGAGTTGTGTTATTTTCTCTTGAATAATATAATTGTACTACTGTAACTGATTATGTTGATATCATTTATCGATTTATGCCATATTTAATTGGTTGTTTATTGCCCTCATGCATGTGCATTCTCTGTATATACAAGACCAAAAATTGTATGGGGTAACTTGGGTATACTTTTGTACAACCTTGCCTGTTTGATGTACCACCTTTTACTCTTCAATAAAAAGAGAACTTACCAAAAAAAAAAAAAGAAAACCCCTTTAAAGAGGACCTGTCACCACTCCTGACATGCCTGTTTTAATAGCTTCACCCATTCCCCGTGTAATAACAATTCTGGAGCATCTATTCTTATGGCTCTATGTTGTGTCATTTCTTTATTATTTCTACTAGAAGTTATGAATGAATTGCTAGCAGTCTGCAGTAAGGGTACAGAGGGGTGGTAACCAGTTAGGGTGTGTACCTGCACAGTCTCACTCTTTCCAATCAGTGCTGACATTGTCAGACTGTGCAGGTACATACCCCCAACTGGTTACCACCCCTCTGTACCCTTACTGCAGACTGCTAGCAATACAGACACTACAATACAATACAAACTTCTAGTAGAAATAATAAAGGAATGGCACAACATACAGAAAATGTCCTCCAGAATTGTTATTATATGGGGAACACATGAAGCTATTAAAACAGGCATGTCAGGAGTGGTGAAAGGTCCTCTTTAAGTATAAAGAGCAACACAATCTTTAAAGGGTTTCTGTCACCTCGTTTGACCATATTAAACCAGATGACATTTGCAATGCGCAAATGTCACCTGATGTCTAATATGGTCTTCTTTTTAAACTTTGTGTTCCTGTATTCTTAAAAAATCTACTTTTGTAATATGCAAATTACCTTTACTAGGTGCAAGGGGCAGTAACCCTGCACCTAGTGGTGCCGTTTTCCCCACCTTCTATATGTCGTCATCAGGGCTGATTAACAGGGCCAGGCAGCTCACTCTATCTGCTGCTGGTCCTGTCAGGGCTGCAAATCACGCACCTGCGCCGTGGGTCCATCATTCGGCGCAGGCGCAGTGAGTGCTTCCTCACTGTGCCTGCACCGATGACGTCACACTACAGCCGGAAAAGAAGGCGGTGCAGGCGCAGTGAGGAAGCCAGGAGCCCAGCAGCCAGCGGCACTCACTGCGCTTGCGCCGAATGACGGACCCACCGCACAGGAGCGGGATTTGCAGCGCTGACAGGGCCAGCAGCAGATAGAGTGAGCTGCCTGGCCCTGTCAATCAGCATTGATGACGACATATAGAAGGTGGGGAAAACGGCACCACTAGGTGCAGGGTTACCGCCCCTTGCACCTAGTAAAGGCAATTTGCATATTACAAACGTAGATTTTTTAAGAAAACGGGAACACAAAGCTTAAAAAGAAGACCATATTAGACATAATGTGACATTTGCGCATTGCAAATGTCATCTGGTTTAATATGGTCAAACGAGGTGACAGAAACCCTTTAAGGAGGTAGAAGAAGATTGCATAGGGGGAGCAATGTCAGATGTAAAGGGTTTTCCAATCCCAGAAAGTGACATTGTACTGCTAGGATATATATGTCATCACTTTCTGATCCAACTGCAGCCCATTCACATTTTCTCTAGCTGTGCAGGGGACTGCGGCACTGAGCCACTCACTTGAACTTGAATGAAACGGTACATCCTGCCAAATAGGCTACATATTGATTAGCGTGCTTCTTTATTTGCACTCCATTCACATCCAGAGCTGCAGTCATGATTATGCTAATTTCTGCTGACGGGCAAATCCATTAGCTGCATTACATTATACGCTGCCGGACTATTCCACTTAAATCTGCAGCGTCAATGCTAAAAAAAAAACTACTGGGATCCTGCCCTGAACTATGTATACCCTTTATTAGGGCTCGTTCACATCAGCGTTATGCTTTCCGTTTGTGTTTTCCGTTATAACATGGTTATAACGGAAAATAACGGAAACCATAAGACGGAAGTCAAAACGGAAGCCTTTAGAGGCATTCCGTTTTAATCCGTCATAATAGAAGCCTATGAGAATCATAACGGATCCATTTGGTTCCCGTTATGCAAAACGGAAAACAAAGTCCTGTCGACAGGACTTTGTTTTCCGTTCAGCATAACGGAACTCAGACGGATCCGTTATGATTCTCATAGGCTTCTATTATGACGGATCAAAACGGAAGCCTCTAAAGGCTTCCGTTTTGACTTCCGTCTTATGGTTTCCGTTATTTTCCGTTATAACCATGTTATAACGGAAAACACAAACGGAAAGCATAACGCTGATGTGAACCCACCCTTAACAGTAATGGTCAGTAGACTACATACATAACACCACTACTTTCTATTGATTCTTATGTGATTTATTTGATTGTAGTTCAGAAGATACAATAATCCATAGTAAAAATTTAGAATTTTCTTCCTCTGGTTAAAAATGGAGCTTTCGGAATAGTCCCGAGCAGCTGTCATGACAAGTTGGGCAGAAATTTGCTAAAAATGATCTGCGATCACAGATTGTGCTGTTCTATAAACTGCACATTATTTTAACAAGTCGTTATTGTTGTGGGTATTTTTCCTGCCAGATTGAGTCCGTTTTTTTAGGCGTCATGTATTTTTTTCCGCATTTTTTGCAGATTGGATGTGGATCCATTCATTTCAAGGGGACTGCAAAAAATGCGCATCCGTATGTCCGCATGTCTTTCCTGCAAAAAAAAAATAGAACACGCTGTTAGCATTGCAGACAAGAATAGGCATTTTGACATTAGGGACGCAGAAATTGTGGGATTCACATGGGTGGTATTCAGATTTTGTGCACATGATTGTGTGCATGAGGACTTATGCTGCTAGGTCATGTTTATTATGTCAATTAATACACTGGCAGATTTTATCAGGCTGTGTGCTTTATTGATGGAATATTTATTGTAGGGAGTTTATCTCCTTTTTTCATCTGTCGTGATAGAAATGCTTCCCTTATTCCCTCCACCCCAGGTTAATATTAGTACCAGGATGGGCAACCATTTTCCTGTTTTGTCTCTGATGGCACCATCTGTTTGGGCTCCTACTCTGTGCAGAGCATGGTGGTATGATGAACCCACAAGCAACCAGTATGCCACCACTTGGTGCCTGGAAATTGAGCATTTTCTCTTATTCTGCATGAAATCTTTAGGGCACATTTATTTAGAGTGGAGTTTTAGACCCCGGTCTTAATAATCGCCGGGCCTCTCCATCACTTCGGCATATCCAGCGCCAGTTCTAAATGTAAGACAACTTCCTAGCTGTCTTACATTTAGACCTTTTTCTATGCCTGAAACAGGTGTAAAAATGGTAAATCAGATTGGCCTGATGGCCCATCCCCTTCCCCGCCCACGTCACACCCACTCTTTTTAGACCTAGCGTGAACGGGAAGAAGACGCAACTAGCTGTTGCACTGCAGTCTGCACCTTAAATATGCCTAATATAGGTTTATTTCAGCTTAATAAATGCTCCCCTTTGTGTGTAATAGGGTACAATACTATAGTGTAGGTGTCGTATTAATGGTGCTTTCCCACAATACAAACTTATTCTCTATCACCAGGATAGGGAATAAGTATCTGATCAGTGGGGTCTGATCACTGGGACCCCCAGTGATCCACAGAATAGGGGTCTTGTGTCCCCATATGAATGGAACGGCATGTTTAGCATGTGTCCTAACGCTCCATTCACTCCCTATGGGACTATAGACTAGTGCTGGGCTCCGCTATCTCCTGCTGTCACATAGAGAGTAAATGGAGCGGCTCTGCACATGTGCCCTGCTGTTCAATGCATAAGGGAACACAGATCCCCTGTTTTTGGGATTAGTTGGGGGTAGAGTGGTTATAAGCCACCTATTAGGATAGGAGATTAATTTTTTATTGTTTTATATAATTATTATACAATATACAATATTATTATACAATATACAATACACAATATACAGTACAATTATACAGTATTATCATACTATCCCTATAGCATTCAATGTGTCCACACTCTACCCTGGATTTTGTATTGCCCAAAAAATCTCTTTAAAGCGAATCTGTCACCAGCCAACTCCCTATTGAACTGTTTGCATAGACACAAAGTAGGCCTTTAGTGCAATGACCATGGCTCTTGTTGCACCCAAGCTCCATCTACTTTCTGTGGCTAACCTCTTAACAGTGTTTTAATCAAGTGACCCACAACTATTGAGTTAATTTATCAAACTGGTGTAAAATAGAACTGGTTCAGTTGCCCATAGCAACCAATCATATTCCACCTTTCATTTTACAAAGGAGCTGTCAAAAATGAAAGGTGGAATCTGATTGGTTGCTATGGGCAACTAAGCCAGTTCTACTTTACACCAGTTTGATAAATTACCCCATATGTGTCTATGCAAAAAGTAGGGAGGTTGATCTAAGGACATGTAACAAATGGATCTACAATACATTTGGGGGCAGGAGCACTTGCTTAGTGGTGCTGCCAGATCTCAACTTGATCATGAAGATCAGGTGAAGTAACCTTACATTGGTAGCATGGTTGCTAAGCCAAAGTCCAAAATGATGTACAGTCATGGCCAAAAGTTTTGAGAATGATACAAATATTAATTTTTACAAAGTCTACTGCTTCAGTTTTTATAATGGCAATTTGCATATACTCCAGAATGTTATAAAGAGTGATCAGCTTAACAGCAATTACTTGCAAAGTCAATATTTGCCTAGAAAATGAACTTTATCCCCCAAAACACATTTCAACATCATTGCAGCCCTGCCTTAAAAGGACCAACTAACATTGTTTCAGTGATTGCTCCATTAACACAGGTGTGGGTGTTGATGAGGACAGGGCTGGAGATCAAACTGTCATGATAAAGTAAGAATGACACCACTGGACACTTTAAAAGGAGGCTGGTGCTTGGCATCATTGTTTCTCTTCTGTTAACCATGGTTATCTCTAAAGAAACACGTGCAGTCATCATTGCACTGCACAAAAATGGCCTAACAGGGAAGAGTATCGCAGCTAGAAAGATTGCACCTCAGTCAACAATCTATCGCATCATCAAGAACTTCAAGGAGAGAGGTTCCATTGTTGCCAAAAAGGCTCCAGGGCGCCCAAGAAAGACCAGCAAGCGCCAGGACCGTCTCTTAAAAGTGTTTCAGCTGCGGGATCGGGCTACCAGCAGTGCAGAGCTTGCTCAGGAATGGCAGCAGGCAGGTGTGAGTGCATCTGCACGCACTGTGAGGCGGAGACTCTTGGAGCAAGGCCTGGTCTAAAGGAGGGCAGCAAAGAAGCCACTTCTCTCCAGAAAAAACATCAGGGACAGACTGATATTCTGCAAAAGGTACAGGGAGTGGACTGCTGAGGACTGGGGTAAAGTCATTTTCTCTGATGAATCCCCTTTTCGATTGTTTGGGATATCTGGAAAACAGCTTATTCGGAGAAGACGAGGCGAGCGCTACCACCAGTCTTGTCTCATGCCAACTGTAAAGCATCCTGAAACCATTCATGTGTGGGGTTGCTTCTCAGCCAAGGGAATCGGCTCTCTCACAGTCTTGCCTAAAAACAAAGCCATGAATAAAGAATGGTACCAGAATGTCCTCCGAGAGCAACTTCTCCCAACCGTCCAAGAGCAGTTTGGCGATCAACAATGCCTTTTCCAGCATGATAGAGCACCTTGCCATAAAGCAAAGGTGATAACTAAATGGCTCAGGGAACAAAACATAGAGATTTTGGGTCCATGGCCTGGAAACTCCCCAGATCTTAATCCCATTGAGAACTTGTGGTTAATCATCAAGAGACGGGTGGACAAACAAAAACCTACAAATTCTGACAAAATGCAAGCATTGATTGTGCAAGAATGGACTGCTATCAGTCAGGATTTGGTCCAGAAGTTGATTGAGAGCATGCCAGGGAGAATTGCAGAGGTCCTGAAGAAGAAGGGTCAACACTGCAAATATTGACTTGCTGCATTAACTCATTCTAACTGTCAATATAACCTTTTGTTACTCATAATATGATTGCAATTATATTTCTGTATGTGATAAAAACATCTGACAAAGACACATAAAAACCAGAGGGCAGCAGATCATGTGAAAATGTAATATTTGTGGCATTCTCAAAACTTTTGGCCATGACTGTATATAAGGATTTTTTAAAGGGGTTGTCTTATGAAGTCAATCCATTTCTCAAATAAAGTAAACTGGCAATTGGCTGATCACTGTTGATCCGACTTCTGGAACCTGCAGCAATCAGTTTGGGGCAACACGGGAAAAGAACGGCCATCCATGTAATTCACGTCTCAGTCCTGAGCAGGAGACCCTTCTATGACATCCATATGCCTTATTAAGGTATAGTAATTTGGGATATCTTATTAAGACAACCATTTGCAAGGACATCAAATCCTATGACTGTTTTGCTTTAGTTTTGGATCTCTTGCCCGATTAATGGTGCTAAAAGAAGTATATTTGGGAGCTGCGGTGTACTCTGTCACACAATGTACCTCTAAAATGCTGTCAGACTTGTGCTATGACTGCTAGTTTATAATATAATAATTTTAAGCTTTCATTCTTATAAGGCTGCATTGTTGGAGATCTCGAGGTTATATGTAGTTTACAGACATTGAAATGTTAACATGTTCAATTACCCAATTCATCTTTATCAAATTCAAAAATCTGAGGAAACTTCAAGATGTCAAAGCATTTTTCTGTATTTGAGATGATGAGAGTTTGTACTGTCAGCCGCTAGAAGCAAAGCCTTCACAGAATCTGATCTCTCCTGTGCAGTAGATTTACAATGACATCTTCTGTCTCATCCTTAGTGAAATACGGACAGCAAGTCATGGTTTTCTCTCTAGGGCAGGGGTGTAACTACCATAGCAACAGACCATGCGACTGCTATAGGGCAAGAGAGGGCCCAGGGCAAGAGAGGGCCCAGTCTTAGTTAGGATTATCTCTTCTTCTACTGGAGGTAAGAACTTTATAAGGACTCTACCCTCCTTATAAATGCTGGTGGCAGCCTCGGACCTCCATTACACACCAGCATTATGACATTCCTGCCTGAATACCTGTCTACCTCCTGACCCTCATCCGGTGGTCATGTAAGGGGTCTCTTGACCATATCTAATTTTACTTGGATACCATCTTGGTTTATATCTAATCAACTATTTGGTATACCTTGCTTATAGTCAGTGTATTCATGAGGGCACCTGCCAGACTAGTGTAACAATATCTGCTGTTGTAAATCTTGATGTTCCTGATGGCGGAATATCTATCCTAGCCGTATTTATTTATTGCTGTGTTTTGCATCTACTGGCGGAATATCTACCCTAGCCTTATTTATTGTTGTGTTTTGCATTTATTTTTACCTTCACATATTTTGCTTTGTATTAACCCTTTGATAACAACCCCTGATGAACCTCCTTTGAGGGGAAACGCGTTGGGTTTCGGGTTTCTTGGTTTGAAATATCGGCCCCTATACGGGGATAACCAGGTTCTTTCTTTTCCTTGCCTATAGGGAGAACTGAGGGTAAGGCAGACTTAGGTACGGGACCAGGGGGTCTCCACCATCCGGGGATTCCTCTGGGTCAGGATTAGTGAGAGGTGTGAATATAGGGACACTCTCTCTACCCTGGCCTAATATGTACCTGTACCTTTTCCTACGGATCTATATATTTTGTTTGTGAGTGATATCTCCCTTTTATTAATGTGTAAAGGGTTTGTGTTTAGTATCTTTATTTACATCACCTTTTAATGATGATAGTAAAAGCTAAGTTTTATTACTAGCAGCTTTGTGATCCTTAATTCTACATACGTATACATCTTATAACACTACAGATAATCGTAGACAAATCTGGCACACCACCAATGGGGTGGAAATCAAAACTAATGATTTGATTCGTTATTCATAAAAGCTAATACTTCCGCACCATACTAACAAGATTCTACTAATTAAAAGAAATTTCTGCTACATCTTATCTCAAAGCTGACTTCTTCAACAGTAGATCCTGAAACTGAGAAAACAAAACATAACTCTCCTGGACATCAACCTCTGATAAGGGGGAGTGAGAGAACTGCTTGCCTTGGCCTTGAAACTATCTTATTCACAGAAAACTCCCCACATCCTTCCATCTGGCTCAGTAATTTTACACATATGCACAAGATGGAGGACATACTTATACAAAATGGATTCTCATCCCTCGCACATGCAGTGTAAAGGTGCAGCAGGGTCCAATGTCCATACAGTCAAATGATCATGACTTCCTACTGCATCACCCACCTTCATCCCCATATTTCAGGGGCATTTGCCTTGGTCCTTGACAGCAGCACTTGATCTATATGACCAGGGGCGGACTGGGAACTAAAAGTGGCCCTGGAAATAAACGGTAAAAATACCCCCATGTTGCAGGTGGGTCCAGATTAACAGAAGGCGGGGCAATGTAATTAGGCAGGGACAACAGAAGTAGCCTGGGCCAGCAATGCCGTAGTGCAGAGCAATATACTGCCCCAGCTGAAACAAATACCACAGTGCAGCTGAGAACTTCTACTGCATTCCTTTACTGTACACATTATTATGCACTTTTCGGAGACAGAAATAATATGTATATAATTACCTCCCTCTAGAAAGATGATGATACGCCAGCAGAATCCCCTTCATCAGCACCAGCTGCCATAGAAAAGGCTGAACAGCTGAAAGATGAAGGTAAGTATCCTTTACTGATTGAAGACATATCTAGTGAGATTTAGAAAATCTGTCCATTTTCAGCAGGTATGATTTATATATCATATTCACAGAAAAGGCATATGGAGAAATTAAGAGCTCATGTCAATTAAAGAAGTTGTGCCACAAAAAATATTCTTTTTTTTTTTAAACCATCTCCTTGATCTGACAACTTTTGTAATTGTGTGTAATTAAAAATTTAGTATAGCCACTGAGTTATTCAAAAAAATGCATCTATATAGCGCCACCTGCTGTTTGTCCTTTTTCTTATTTTTTGTCCACGTCACTGAGGTGGTCGCATGTGTTCAGTTCCAAATCTCCAGCTGTCATCAGCTAGAAGCTGTGACAGTTACAGGGAAAGAGCTGCAGTAGAAAGGACATCCCCTCCCCACACACTCCCTAAGCTGCCAGCCTGACAGAAATCTATCAGAGAAATTAGAGCAATAAATGTGGAGATCTCTGGATTTATGTGAGGTACAGGGCTGGTTCTAGATTTGTTGAAAATAGATTGTCATGTATTATATGATGTCTGATTTTAACATCAATCATGGGATAAGCTCTTTGACAGTATATTGGCTTCTTGCCACCCTCGCCCATGACAGCCAGCCAGTAACTGCATAATTGTGTGCATGGGGCTAAAGGCTCATGGGCCCTGGTTCAAGAGTTCAGCTTAGTCCCCCTTCCCTCAGCGCTTTGTGGCCAGGGGGCAGGGAAGCACATAGCCTTCATGCTGCCTGAGGCAAAAATTGAAACGCCCCCCCTCCCCCACATGCCAAATTCTTGACCTAACCCAAAGTTTTGGCCTAACCCCTTCTCTCCAGCCAGAGGTGTAACTTGAAGATTCTGGGCCCCAGTGCAAAATCTATGACAGAGCCTTCCCAGCATGCACTTTCTATAATACTGGGGTATTCTTATACGGCACAAAGGTCTTTGGGCCCCCTCTGACTCCTGGGCCCAGTAGCGACTGCTACCTCTGCACCCCTTATAGCTACGCCAAATGAAAACAAAAAGATATAAATGGGCGGCACTCACCAGCTTCTTTCTTCTGAATCCTTTAATAAGCAATACTCACAAAAGGGTGAGGGGGTAGATGGCACATTACACATGGAGAGGAGTGACGGCCGTTTCGCGCTACTGCGCTTTCTCAAGCCGCTACCGCTACCCCTTATAGCTACGCCCCTAATTGTGTGGCTATTGACTGCTGTGGCTGTGTGCATGAGGCCTTACAAGAGCATTGTGGATATTTGTGCCAGTCCTTTGGTTAGCTGGTATATCACAGGCCTTTAGGCGCCCATACACCTTCCATACCCTCAATACCAATGACTACACGTTTTGTCGTCAGATATCTCTCCTGAATCCCCCATAAACATACAGTATATGCTAGGCTTGTGCATATTTCTAATGATAAAATAATAATCTTTCTCCTTCCAGGAAATAATTATATGAAGGAGCAGAACTATGATGCTGCATTGGATTGTTACTCACAGGCTGTAGAACTGGATCCGAACAATGCTGTATATTACTGCAACAGGTAGTAGTATTTTATATTATATAATTGCAGCTTCATATAAATTTAGCAGAGCAATGAATGGGGAGATCTCTGGATCCTTGTGAGGTACAGGGCTGGTTCTAGCTTTGTTAGAGAGAGATTGTCATGTCCTATATGATGTCTGATTTTTATTTTTTACATTAGTCATGGGATAACCCCTTTTACAAATATTGATCCAATACTGACGATGTGAAAGTGGGCTTTTGGTTGGGCGTTATCCATGTCCTAAAACTATGACAAGTTTTGGTTAGGGATCTCTGAGAAATGTGATCCTGCTCTAGAGGAACAGTGGTTTATCACATAGTAGAGTATTCCAGCCATAGTCGGTGCATATTGAACATGTATCTGCCTAATGTGTCGATGGCATGTAATATGTTCTAGTTTTTCAATTCTTCTTGGTTGGCCTACACAATAGCAAGTATCATGGTCCATGTACACTTGCAACTGAGCAAGTATGACTACTAGCACTGGACACATTGTGCGGACATTCAGAGAGGTAGTCTACAGAACAGCAGGGGGCACTTTAACAAGTTTGTTACAGCAATATCTAGACGTAGGAGCATTTTTTTTAATATGATACGAAATGAAACAGAGTAAATTGATATTTATTGGTGGGACGAGTCCTTTGACGAGGCATAGCTGAAAAGACAGTATACATAGCAGCAGGGTATCCAAATGCTGAACTATATGAAAGTGATCTAGTCATTTGATACCACTTTAGGAGAGCTAATTTCATATTACATCCTTTTCAGCAATTTACTGTAATCTTTTTTGCCACATTTTCCTTTTTTATTCATTTTCAGAGCTGCCGCCCACAGTCAATTGGGCCGTCACAACGATGCAATAACAGACTGCGAGAAGGCGATATCTATTGATGCTAAGTACAGCAAGGCGTATGGGAGAATGGGGTAAAATATCCCTTACATAGCCACTATTATTGACCTGCATCTCTTGATAAGAGGACCTCAAGGCTAAGGCTTCTTTGACATGTCTGTGTCCATAACAATATGGTCAGTGATTCATCCTTGAAGATGTCACCGAAGCATCCATGTTTGGTCTGTTTGTCCATTTTTAGCCCTCTTTGTGTTATCTGTATTCCATGGACACTGATAGGCTGAAAAGGGATTTCCAAGGCATCTCCTACCAATGGTACTTGAAAAACTATTGACAGGACATGGATGCCATCCGTGATGTGTCAGTGGTTTTAATGGACCCAAAGACTTCAATGGCCATGTTTGGTTATCTTGGACCAAAACAGTGAACTTTTCTGTGGTTCAGTGGAAAATCACTGATAGTAGTGAATAACAGTATTAAAATAGTGAATAACGGTATTAAAATCAATAAATACATGTGGAGAACATGGGCTGTGCACATCCATGATTCATTGAACGAGGCCTAAGACCTACTACAGTATACTCATTCAGTAGCTGTTGGCTGAACGATTGTTCAATTGAGAGCTATCTCTCCGGACTCTCTCCCAACTTCCCATACACATACACGTTTGGTTTGGTTGAACATGCATGTGTATTTCCATTGGCAGGAAGGAGAAAGCCACTGTTAGACACAACTGGAAGCTTATCTCCTGGAAGATCAAAAGGATTGGATGAAAATATTCACTTTACCCAATCCTTCTCTTCCAACATCATCTGTTGGGGAGAGTCGGGAGCTCCCCGTACACATCAGACCGTCGGCCGAACCTGCTGCTATTGATGGGTTTGACCTACAATACACTAATGTGTATGGGGACCATAGGAAAATTGAGAAGGTCCTAAAGACTCCCCTCTCTTTTCACTCCAGTGTAGTGCAATGGACGAGGAAACTGATGATAGTTTACTGTGGAGTCAGCATATTAGACATTATCAGCTGAAGCCACTGCTGCAGTTAGCATAAGTTCTTAGAAACGTATATATTTGGTCCTGTAGGCAAACTACAGACCTTAGGTGGAAACATTATATCATTTGCCTTTTGGGCAGTAGAACAATCATGGAATATTGGATTTCTGATCAGGAAAATCCAATGGAAAGAGTGAAGCCAAATACAAGTGTATAATGAATTTAGTTACTGAATGTAAAATGTAATTGTTGTTTAGTTTAAAGAGTCTTCTTAGCAAAGCTCTGACTGAGCGTTACTAAGGAGAGTCTGACCAGTCTAACAAGTCAGATGGTCAGGGTGATGGGCAGTGATAGGTAGGGCACATGTACATGGGGTACATGGGATAGTGACAGGAAGCAGGCTGGAAACCTCTATATGTTACACACAGGCATCTTCAGCGATCAGTAAAACACTGAAGACGGACTCTTCTTAGCAACATTATCAGAACTTTGCAAAGAAGACTCTTTACTCCATTTTCTAGAACAAAGAAACATCGCTCCCTAATAAAGTATTTACAAAACTTTTTAGCATCACCGCTCCTACACTGGTTCCTTACTATTGGTATGAGAGATCAGACTGACAGATAATCAGATTGAATTAGCATCACTGAGGCTATCATTATGGGCAAATATATCCTCTGTCTTCATGCCCTCATACCATTGGCCAGCTGGGATTTTAAGAACCAAACTGAGGAAAATGGAACTAGGTGTAATACTTATATGTGTAATAAATATTTCATCTACTGCTAATTTTTATTCCTCCAATAGTCGCGCCCTGGCAGCAATGAATAAGTATAAAGAGGCCATCAGTAGCTACCAGAAGGCCTTGGATCTGGAACCTGAAAATGAGTCCTACAAGTCCTATTTGAAGGTAGCAGAGCAAAAAGTCCGACAAGTACCCAGTCCTGTAAGTCAGTCTCTTAATTCATTCTGCATAACCTAATCTTCTGTATTTCTGCTGCAGGCATGAATAATATACTAATAATAAGGTATCGCAAACACAGTACTCCAGTCTTATTATTAGTATGTGCAGAAAAACTGCAGCTCAAAGATATTAGTAGGGAAAAGGATTTATAAAAATCCCATTAATATTACATAGTTAATAACTGTTTTATGGTTGCATTGTTGTTGTTTTTTTGTGCCAGAATATTTCCTTTTCTTTATATTTATCCATGGGATATTTTTCTTTGAGACCTTTAACCCTTTATGTTTTATGTTTGTAGACAAGCGCCGGATGGGGATTTGATATGGCCAGCCTGATGAATAACCCAGCATTTGTCAGCATGGTGAGACACTTCACATCTATCCTCTGGTGTAGCAACGTCCATGTATTGGCATAGTATGACAGTCTCTACCTTGAAAATCTACAAGTGCCTAAAAAGTTATGATACTTAGCATACTATACTTCTATGACATGGCGGGGTCTGGCAAATTGAACTTCCCACTGGCGTGGGAAATGGGTCCTACGGGGCGGACAGGGTTATAACCTATGGTCTATTAGGGATTATTTGTGAATAGAGATGGGCCCTAAACTATTAGCCAGTGTGGCCACAAACAGTGCAGGTCCCTGCACTTATGTCCATCAAATGAACAAGCCATTGATTTCATGCCCCCTGTAATGGCACTGGAGGGAGGTAAACACCTGCTGACAGGTTCCCCCTACTCTAAAGCTGATTGCTGGAGTGACTGATCAACTAATTGTCCGATAAGCCTTCTAACAAAAAGTAGAGGACCCCTTAAAGAGGCAACCCTGTATATGTAGCTGCATTGAAATCAGTGGGGTTTAGAGATATCCATGAAAATTGGCAAAATCAGCTAATATTCTACAAGGTGTGGGTTATAGATTGGAGTAAAGTAATACTAAATGTTTTATTAACACGCTTTTATGCTTAGAATCACTCATGATTGTAAGACCAAGTTCACACTGTGCAGTTTTTGGATTTTGATTCAAACTAATAACATATTATAATACAAAAAGGATTTCAGGCCTTTTCCTGGAGCTGGCTAAATGGATACATTTCAAATGGCAAGAAAACTGGACTGTGAGAATGTGGCCCAATAGTTGTAATGGTTAGCAGCTACTGTTCCTTTAAGAAACCTTATCAATTCTTTTATCTTCTAGGCGGCAAGCTTAATGCAAGATCCACAAGTACAACAGCTGTGAGTTGCTACTCATGACTTATTATCTGTCACATATTAAAGGACATGTATGAGATTAAAATATCACCTCTGCTTTATTCCGGAAACAGCGCCACTCTTGTCCATGGGCTGTGTCTAGTAATGCAGCCTGACAACATTCATATTAATGGACTGAGCTTCAAAACCCATGGCTATGGACAAGAGCAAGGTGTCCTCCAGGCCTTTGTAGCTAGTGAGTGAGGCAGCTAGGACTAGGGTAAAACGGAGCACCATCAACAGACTATTAATGTGCAATGCCATAATAATTAGTCAGACACACAGGGCCTACAGCATCCAGGTAAACAGTAACATGATACAGCATCCAGGTAAATGGTAATATGATACAGCATCCAGGTAAATGGTAACATGATACAGAATCCAGGTAAATGGTAACATGATACAGCATCCAGGTAAATGGTAACATGATACAGCATCCAGGTAAATAGTAATATGATACAGCATCCAGGTAAATAGTAACATGATACAGCATCCAGGTAAATAGTAACATGATACAACATCCAGATAAATAGTAACATGATACAGCATCCAGGTAAATAGTAGCATGATACAACATCCAGATAAATAGTAACATGATACAGCATCCAGGTAAATGGTAATATGATACAGCATCCAGGTAAATGGTAACATGATACAGAATCCAGGTAAATAGTAACATGATACAGCATCCAGGTAAACGGTAACATGATACACCATACAGGTAAACAGTGACATGATACAACATCCAGATAAATAGTAACATGATACAGCATCCAGGTAAATAGTAACATGATACAACATCCAGATAAATAGTAACATGATACAGCATCCAGGTAAATAGTAGCATGATACAACATCCAGATAAATAGTAACATGATACAGCATCCAGGTAAATAGTAACATGATACAGCATCCAGGTAAATAGTAACATGATACAGCATCCAGGTAAACGGTAACATGATACAGCATCCAGGTAAATGGTAACATGATACAGCATCCAGGTAAATGGTAACATGATACAGCATCCAGGTAAATGGTAACATGATACAGCATCCAGGTAAATAGTAACATGATACAGCATCCAGGTAAACGGTAACATGATACAGCATCCAGGTAAATAGTAACATGATACAGCATCCAGGTAAACGGTAACATGATACACCATCCAGGTAAACAGTGACATGATACAGCATCCAGGTAAATAGTAACATGATACTGCATCCAGGTAAACAGTGACATGATACAGCATCCAGGTAAATAGTAACATGATACAGCATCCAGATAAATAGTAACATGATACAGCATCCAGGTAAATAGTAACATGATACAACATCCAGATAAATAGTAACATGATACAGCATCCAGGTAAATAGTAACATGATACAACATCCAGATAAATAGTAACATGATACAGCATCCAGGTAAATAGTAGCATGATAAAACATCCAGATAAATAGTAACATGATACAGTATCCAGGTAAATAGTAACATGATACAGCATCCAGGTAAACGGTAACATGATACAGCATCCAGGTAAATGGTAACATGATACAGCATCCAGGTAAATGGTAACATGATACAGCATCCAGGTAAATAGTAACATGATACAGCATCCAGGTAAACGGTAACATGATACAGCATCCAGGTAAATAGTAACATGATACAGCATCCAGATAAATAGTAACATGATACAGCATCCAGGTAAATAGTAACATGATACAGCATCCAGGTAAATAACATGATACAGCATCCAGGTAAATAGTAACATGATACAGCATCCAGGTAAACGGTAACATGATACAGCATCCAGGTAAATAGTAACATGATACAGCATCCAGGTAAATAGTAACATGATACAGCATCCAGATAAATAGTAACATGATACAGCATCCAGGTAAATAGTAACATGATACAGCATCCAGGTAAATAGTAACATGATACAGCATCCAGGTAAATAGTAACATGATACAGCATCCAGGTAAACAGTGACATGATACAGCATCCAGGTAAATAGTAACATGATACAGCATCCAGTTAAATAGTAACATGATACAGCATCCAGGTAAACGGTAACATGATACAGCATCCAGGTAAATAGTAACATGATACAACATCCAGATAAATAGTAACATGATACAGCATCCAGGTAAATAGTAACATGATACAGCATCCAGGTAAATAGTAACATGATACAGCATCCAGGTAAACGGTAACATGATACAGCATCCAGGTAAATGGTAACATGATACAGCATCCAGGTAAATAGTGACATGATACAGCATCCAGGTAAATAGTAACATGATACAGCATCCAGGTAAATAGTGACATGATACAGCATCCAGGTAAATGGTGACATGATACAGCATCCAGGTAAATAGTAACATGATACAACATCCAGATAAATAGTAACATGATACAGCATCCAGGTAAATAGTAACATGATACAGCATCCAGATAAATAGTAACATGATACAGCATCCAGGTAAATGGTAACATGATACAGCATCCAGGTAAATGGTAACATGATACACCATACAGGTAAACAGTGACATGATACAGCATCCAGGTAAATAGTAACATGATACAGCATCCAGGTAAACGGTAACATGATACAGCATCCAGGTAAATGGTAACATGATACAGCATCCAGGTAAATAGTGACATGATACAGCATCCAGGTAAATAGTGACATGATACAGCATCCAGGTAAATGGTGACATGATACAGCATCCAGGTAAATAGTAACATGATACAACATCCAGATAAATAGTAACATGATACAGCATCCAGGTAAATAGTAACATGATACAGCATCCAGATAAATAGTAACATGATACAGCATCCAGGTAAATAGTAACATGATACAACATCCAGATAAATAGTAACATGATACAGCATCCAGGTAAATAGTAACATGATACAACATCCAGGTAAATAGTAACATGATACAACATCCAGGTAAATAGTAACATGATACAGCATCCAGGTTAAGGGCAGTAAATGGGTTATTGTTAGAATAATAACAAAATGCAAAGAAACACTCACCAAAACATGTTTCATAACATTATATAAAGAATAGCATTTATGGGCTGAAACCAGAAAACCCCTCTAATATAATACCTTATTTCAACCTGATATAATTATTTGTACTTTTAATCACTTGATGTCTAATATGATTATCTTAAAGAGGATATCCCAAAAATTAAAAAAAAAACATGATACAGCATCCAGGTAAACGGTAACATGATACACCATCCAGGTAAACAGTGACATGATACAGCATCCAGGTAAATAGTAACATGATACTGCATCCAGGTAAACAGTGACATGATACAGCATCCAGGTAAATAGTAACATGATACAGCATCCAGATAAATAGTAACATGATACAGCATCCAGGTAAATAGTAACATGATACAACATCCAGATAAATAGTAACATGATACAGCATCCAGGTAAATAGTAACATGATACAACATCCAGATAAATAGTAACATGATACAGCATCCAGGTAAATAGTAGCATGATAAAACATCCAGATAAATAGTAACATGATACAGTATCCAGGTAAATAGTAACATGATACAGCATCCAGGTAAACGGTAACATGATACAGCATCCAGGTAAATGGTAACATGATACAGCATCCAGGTAAATGGTAACATGATACAGCATCCAGGTAAATAGTAACATGATACAGCATCCAGGTAAACGGTAACATGATACAGCATCCAGGTAAATAGTAACATGATACAGCATCCAGATAAATAGTAACATGATACAGCATCCAGGTAAATAGTAACATGATACAGCATCCAGGTAAATAGTAACATGATACAGCATCCAGGTAAATAGTAACATGATACAGCATCCAGGTAAACGGTAACATGATACAGCATCCAGGTAAATAGTAACATGATACAGCATCCAGGTAAATAGTAACATGATACAGCATCCAGATAAATAGTAACATGATACAGCATCCAGGTAAATAGTAACATGATACAGCATCCAGGTAAATAGTAACATGATACAGCATCCAGGTAAATAGTAACATGATACAGCATCCAGGTAAACAGTGACATGATACAGCATCCAGGTAAATAGTAACATGATACAGCATCCAGTTAAATAGTAACATGATACAGCATCCAGGTAAACGGTAACATGATACAGCATCCAGGTAAATAGTAACATGATACAACATCCAGATAAATAGTAACATGATACAGCATCCAGGTAAATAGTAACATGATACAGCATCCAGGTAAATAGTAACATGATACAGCATCCAGGTAAACGGTAACATGATACAGCATCCAGGTAAATGGTAACATGATACAGCATCCAGGTAAATAGTGACATGATACAGCATCCAGGTAAATAGTAACATGATACAGCATCCAGGTAAATAGTGACATGATACAGCATCCAGGTAAATGGTGACATGATACAGCATCCAGGTAAATAGTAACATGATACAACATCCAGATAAATAGTAACATGATACAGCATCCAGGTAAATAGTAACATGATACAGCATCCAGATAAATAGTAACATGATACAGCATCCAGGTAAATGGTAACATGATACAGCATCCAGGTAAATGGTAACATGATACACCATACAGGTAAACAGTGACATGATACAGCATCCAGGTAAATAGTAACATGATACAGCATCCAGGTAAACGGTAACATGATACAGCATCCAGGTAAATGGTAACATGATACAGCATCCAGGTAAATAGTGACATGATACAGCATCCAGGTAAATAGTGACATGATACAGCATCCAGGTAAATGGTGACATGATACAGCATCCAGGTAAATAGTAACATGATACAACATCCAGATAAATAGTAACATGATACAGCATCCAGGTAAATAGTAACATGATACAGCATCCAGATAAATAGTAACATGATACAGCATCCAGGTAAATAGTAACATGATACAACATCCAGATAAATAGTAACATGATACAGCATCCAGGTAAATAGTAACATGATACAACATCCAGGTAAATAGTAACATGATACAACATCCAGGTAAATAGTAACATGATACAGCATCCAGGTTAAGGGCAGTAAATGGGTTATTGTTAGAATAATAACAAAATGCAAAGAAACACTCACCAAAACATGTTTCATAACATTATATAAAGAATAGCATTTATGGGCTGAAACCAGAAAACCCCTCTAATATAATACCTTATTTCAACCTGATATAATTATTTGTACTTTTAATCACTTGATGTCTAATATGATTATCTTAAAGAGGATATCCCAAAAATTAAAAAAAAAATGTCTGGAGTAATGCACAGCTTTATTTTAACTATATCAGTGTAAAACTGCAGTATTTGCCCCCTTTTTTTAGATTATTTACTCACGCCTCTGCAGCTATGGTCTGTTTATTTTCTATGGGGTGGGCAGAAACTCTTAACATGTGACCATCAAGCACCTGCATCTCCCAGAAGTGCATTGCAGTCAACTATTGTTAACCCCTTCCTCCCCTGCATAGAAAATAGACCCTCATATACAGCCCTAGTGATTCCTCTAATAAACAGCACGGTGGTATGTGATGCCTATGAAATATAGCTATATATGTCATATATGCTTCACTAAAAGAGCACTATGCCGGTATTGACAGGAGGAGGGGAGCAGGAAACCAAATGTATTGGTTCACCACTGAATGCAGAAAAAATGGACCAGAACTTGGGCCACAGGAGAAACATCAGGGGTCACTAGGAAAATTTAATGTACATTAAAAAAGTAAAATATTTTTATTGTTTGTATATTGGAAAATACTTGATTTAAAATGCATGGCATCACCTCGTTATGTAGTCTCTTTTTGTTTTTAATGTGTTATTATCACATATTCAGGTCATAATTTGCACCTTTGCTCAATATTACATTAGCACCCTCTAGTGATACAGTTTAGATTATGACATTTAGGCTTCATGTACATGGACAGTTCTGTGTACATGGGGCCATATTTAGTGCAGATCCATAATGTATTCTGAATAATAAAGAATGCATTGGGTCTTATATGATTGTAACTTACTTGTTTGTTTCCTACATTGCAGTATGTCTGGTATGATGTCTAATGCTGGTGGTGGTCCCGCTGCAGGTGTTGGGGGTCTGACAGATCTCTCCAGTCTTATACAAGCGTAAGTATTTCACTCTATCTTAAATATTCATGACATTACCCACATAATATTGCTTGATTGGTGCGGGTCTTGCCTCCAGGACCTTCACTCATTTACAAGGCACGGTAGCATGACACACAATAGTTACAGTAACAAATTCAATAGAGAGGTAACATCTGCTGCAAACTTCGTGCATGTTTAAGGCAGGGAATACCTCTTTAATGCGTCACTGTACTTTCACACAATTTCATTTAATTTAATAGAGAATGGAATAAATGGCAATTTTTTAAATCACTTCATTTAAAAGATATCCCTTTATCCACCTGAAAAAAGCTGTAAAGTTATGGCCACTAGGGGTCTCACTTCCACCTAAGTTGAAGTCTGCTGCCTATTGTCAGGCAAGATCCATCCCTAGTAACAGAGACTCAGAAGGTGGCAAAGAGGAAGTGGGGGTGTGTCAGAGCTAGCTGAGATCCTGAGCCTGATAAAAAGAACTGTTGTTTCTACACTGCTTCTGAATAAAACAGGAGGGTCCTGCTTTTCTGTAAGTGTGATCTCTCCCTACTTATCTGTTCTGTGAGTTCCAGAGCTGAAAACAAACATAGTTGGAAGTACAGGAAAGCACATCACAGCACTACAGTACTGGCAGATTCCACAGAAGGGAGACGCCCCCTGCTTGTGAGAGAAATGCATCTAGCTGTGCTGCTGAAGTGGGTGATAATTAGACTGAGGAAGACAGTGGGAAAGGCCAAAAAAGACCTATTCCTACACAGTTATGATTGTACAAAGAATCACAGCCATTATGCAAACATTTTTTGAAAACTCAGGTATGCTTTAAACGGGTTACCCTATGACTAATATAAAAAATGAAAATCAGACATCATATAGTACATGCCAAGCTCTTTCTAACAAAGCTACAACCAGTCCAGTACATCACATGGATCCAGAGATCTCTCCATTCATTGCTCTGCTAGATTTATATCAAGCCGACAGCTCAAGGGAGTGTCTTTTCTGCTGCAGCTCAGGGGGCGTGTCTCAGCTCTCCCTATCACAGGTCAGGAGGCGTGTCCATGCTCTCCCTATCACAGCTCAGAAGGCAGTTGAAGGATGAGCCTGAGCATGTGCGGCCTTCTCAGTGATCCAGACAAAGAAAAGAAAAACAAACAAACAGCAGGTGGCGCTATACAGATACATTTTATTGAATAACTCAGTGGTTATGCAACATTTTTTATTAAATATAATTACAAAAGTATTCAGATCCAGGTGCTGTCAGCACAGTAGGCAGGAAAACACACACACAGTGAGCCCTAACTGAACCCAACCAGCTTTCCCTGCCTACTTGCACTGCAAGCCCTAAGTAGCAAGACCACAACTGGTCCAGGTTCCCTGTACTTCTAAGTGCCAGACAGACGGATACAGAGACGCAACCACACAGAGATGGGTTGTACAGAAAAAAGTCAAAACCTGGAGGACAAAGCAGTATAAAATCAGAGGATGGAGGGAAGTGAAAATAGGCAAAGTCAGAACCAGATGGGTAATAAGGTAAAGAATCACTAGACAGAGGGAGGTCATAGGGAAGCCGTCAAAATAACAAACAATCCCATATGCACAGACAGCACTGGCAGCAAAGAAAGAGTGTAAACCTATAACTGGCAAGGGTGTATTGCCAGCAGCGGATTTAAATAGAGTGCTGAGTCCCTGAATCAGAACCTGATAGGTTCAGGGATTCGGCGTACATTGGACCAGAACAGTAGTTTCCTACATGTAGGCAGGCTGAGCTGTCACTCAGGTAAAGTAAAAAAAAACAATAAATAGACGTGTACGTGGATATCCGCAGTGCTCTAGACCTCCAGTCCTCAGGGCCACCCACTGGTCATGTTTTTAGAGTTTCCTTAGTATTGAGCAGGTGATATAATTAGTGTCAGTACATCAGGACTTACCTCAGGTGTTCATTCTGTGAGATCAAATCATGACTGTTAGGTGGGTCCTGAGGACTGGAGTTGGGGAACACTGCTCTAGAGGAAATAGGCTTGGCTGTGTCAGTTGAGTCCATCCTTTAGGGCTCATGCACACTAGCGTGTGCCGGCCGTGCCCGTGCTGTGGGCCGCAAACTGAACTCCGCAATGCACTGGCACTGACCGTGGGGCCACCGTATGTGGATCGCGGACCAATTCAATTCAGTGGGGTCCGCGATCCGCATCCGAGGGTTCACAATGCAAAAAAGTAGTGCTTGTGCTACTTTTTTGCGGTGCGGAGGCACGGCCAGAAACACCACGGAAGCACACCGTAGTGCTTCCGTGGTGTTCCGATCCGTGCCTCTGCTCCGCATCTCCCGGATCGTTGGACATTGAAGTGAATGGGTCCGTGATCCGTGATGCGGGCTGCACGCGGCTGGTGCCCGTTTATTGCAGACCCGCTGTATGCGGCCCACAATACAGGCACGGCTGGCGTTCGTGTGCATGAGGCCTTATGCTGTGAATCCAGGACAAATTTTTTGGCACTTGTGGTTAAAAACTTTTGGTTAAAAACAAATTTTTATTTCAAGTGCATAAAAACACCATCATGCAATAAAAAAAAAAAAAACATAAAAAAGCTACGCTTTTCGGATGAAACACATCATCCTTCCTTGAGGCTTGAAGCTGCATGGCTGCAATAAGTAAGGTTTACTAGTAATATAGGTTTCTCTTGCAGGGGACAGCAGTTTGCGCAACAGATCCAGCAGCAAAATCCTGAGCTAATTCAACAACTGAGAAATCATGTGAGGAGCAGATCTTTTAGTGGAACCACTGAGGAGCACTCATGACACACAACAGGCATGTACTCGCTATAGCTTTACCATACATGTGCATTCATGAATATCTGCCTTTAAGCTCCTTTGCAGGGTGGCATGTATTTATGGTTTCCTTAACACTGTTTCACTTTTTCAGCTGGACAGGCAGACAGTCGAAAACTAAGCACCCACTGCGCACATTAACGTGAGAGGCTGGAGCGGCTGGGCTCCCATCAGACTGCATTACTCCAGTATGCTCCATTGTCACCCACATGTAACTACGGCAGAGCATGGGCACATGCCACATGGGATATTGAGGTTCGTGATGTGTAAGACGGAACTCAACCCCACTTGCATTCTGTCTTAAGTTTTTTTTTGTATCTTATGGTAACAGAGGAGAATTGTACTACGCTAGAGATTCTGGAAGAGCTTTACTGCAGCCTAGAACTCATTACAATGATTATGGGTAGGTAACGATTATTAGCAATGCAGACGGTCTTTATAGAAGTAACGTATGGTCATGGATCTACCCATGCTTCATCATGTCTTGGCACAGAATTCATTACATAGTGGAGGGGTGCGCGCATTATGACTTTAAATTATGTGTTGAATCCTACAAATTTTAGAAAATAACTTTGTGCCAATATTTCAACTACCTTGTGTGATTTTACGTAGTTTGATCATATCATACATTGTTTTGTGACAAGTTTAATCGTCTTGTGCTTTGACTTTTATGTGTTATATGGTTGCTCAGCACTATATTAATATAATGTACAAATCATCCCCAAATCCACCCATCTGTCTACTTATCCTGGACTTCGTCGTTAGACGGTAAATACGTTTTACACGCTACCTATAACCATCCCCATGTACTACATGTGTATCCAGTGCTTGATTTACATCTCAGGAGTCTGTAGACATGGACTATCTGGTACTGCTGACTCCACTCATCAAGTAGGACACACCTACAGTTGTATATGACAACATCTAGAACCCTCTGCAGCCTTCTCCTTGTTCCTCCCTGGGTGTCCTCCTCTCACTCCCACAGTACAGTGAATGTCTAATTAACATAAATATAAACATCATTTACATATGGATGTTCTTTCTTCAGACTATTCATATGTACATTTTCCATTCAGTGGAACCATCTATAACAGTGATGGTGAACCTTTTACAGACTGAGTGCCCAAACTGTAACCCAAAACCCACACATTTATCACAAAGTGCCAACACGGCAATTTACACTGAATACTACAGTCCAGTATAGTATATCTTCCATGTACTTTATCATTTAGCTATAATACCCTGTCTACATTGAGTGCTCTGCCTGTGCTGTTCATAGTGCACCCTACGCTGATGAATGGCAGGAAAAGTCTAAGGCATATTGGTACACCATAGACTTTTTCCAGGGTGCAGGTGCTCACAAAGAGGGCTCTGAGTGCTGTCTCTGGCACCCGTGCCATAGGTCCGCCACCGCTGACCTGTAGTCACAGACATATTGTGCTTATAGGTAAACCTGTCCCTCCTTGTATCATATTCAAATGTGGAAATAAAAATTTAAAAATGTACACATTTTTATACTTTCAGAAATTAATTATTAATAGCAAGGCAGCAGTTAAGGGTGAGCCGGGTGCCAAGGATGTGCCAACGAGCTACTCTGCCTTGGCGAGCAGTAATCAATAGAGGCACAATGGTGCTGTACATATTCTGTGAACCTACATAAAGTTGACAAAGTTCAAGGGTAAATGCAGGATTTTTTGATTTTTAATAGTATTATTAACAGTGCTTTATGCCCCTTTCACACGAGCGGGAGACTCGCATGTCTCCCGCAACGCATCTACAGGGCTGGACTCCGGCACTGACAGGGATCGCATATAATGCTATGCGATCCCAGTCAGTGCCGAGTCCAGCCCTGTAGATGCTTTGCGGGAGACATGCGAGTTTCCCGCTCGTGTGAAAGAGGCATTAGGGTGGTTAAAACCTAATATTCCTTGTTACGCCGTGGATGTGGATCTGCTGTGTCACTTGAACAGATTTGGCTTGGAGCTACTCTTAAGGGTGCCCTCTAAGTGGCCCCCGAGGTCTTCACTCTTTAAAGGGGTTCTGCAGTTATTTAAAACTGATGATCTATTCTCTGGATAGATCAACAGCATCTGATCGGCGGGGGTCCGACACCCAGGACCCCCGCTGATCAGCTGTTTGAGAAGGCAGCGGTACTCCAGGAGCGCCACGGCCTTCTCTGTGTTTACCGCAGGCCCAGTGACGTCACGACTAGTATCACTGGCCTGGGCGGGTCTAAGCTCTGCTCACATGAATGGAGCTTAGCCCCGCCCAGGCCAGTGATACTAGTCGTGATGTCACTGGGCCTGCGGTAAACAGTGAGAAGGCCTGGAGCGCCGCTGCCTTCTCAAACAGCTGATCGGCGGGGGTCCCGAGTGTCGGACCCCGCCGATCAGATGCTGATGATCTATCCAGAGGATTAATCATCAGTTTTAAACAACTGCAGAACCCCTTTAACCCCTGCACAGGGATCTGGACTCCGCTGCAGGCGAACCACCAGGCTGCTACCAGTCTCTGTTCAAGTGAATGTTGTCCCAGGGGGGTCAAGAAACACCAGCTCGGAGCCCCCAAGGGATCAGGTAAAAACAGAGTCAGGGACAAGCCGAAGTCAGGGGAGGCAGAGTTTGTGCAATCCAATAAACTGTCTGAGGGTAAGGGTGGGCACTTCAGGGTCAGTATGGAGATCAGGCAGAGATGAAGTCAGGCAGTGAAGAGTCAATATTCAGAAAACAGGCAGAAGTTGGTAAACGAGTGAGTAGACAGCTTATGGTGCACCTTTGCAGGAATCTAGCTACTAGAACCTATTGCTCCTGCACCTTCCCAAAGTACCCCAAGGTACGGTAAACAGCCACTGGCTTGGGAAGATTAGATTAGGGTGCGCATGCTGGCCCCTTGAGAGTGTAGGGAGGAAGCGCATGCATGTCTGCCCTACAGGCACAGCAGACGCAGGCTTCAGCCTGCGAGGAGGTGGACGGACAAGCATTTTAAGAGGAGGAGAATGCCAACTGGTCTGAGCCACCAAAGCACAGAAGCAATGGAGCGAGTGATCAGAGTGGTGGCTGTGCCTACCAGAGGGATCTGACCACTGCCATAACATTCCTACACATCTTGTGTAGATAACAAGTTAGCACCAAATTTTCTTAGTGGTTTAGGATGGTGAAGGGGTAGTAAAGGGCTACATGTACTATAGATTTATTAAATCTAGAATTTGGTGCTGATGATATAGCTTTACTGTATAATGGTACATCAGAGCTCTTTTTTGTTACAGAGTTTAAATCTTCTGCCCTCCTTCAAACAGAAAGAGTTTGATGCTAAAATTCTGGATGTCTGGAGTCCCCACCAATAGTAAAAAATAAGTCCTCAGTATGAGTCATTTGTTTTGGTTTCTGCTGTGGAAATGCAGAAAAAAAACGCAACCGATTTCTCCACAGGATTTCCAATCACTTGTGTCACTTTAATCAAAGACTGCAGTTTTTAATGCATGGGTTTTTTTTAATTGCTCCAAAAAGAAATTATGTTTTAATGAAAAATTCCACGTACCATGGCATTAAAGGGGAAATCCGGGAACTTTGTACTGATCAATATCAGATCGGAGAGGGGGACTGATACCCCGGTCCCAACGCCAATCAGCTGTACATAGAGGCCATGGCCCTCCGTGAGCACTTAGGCCTCTTTCTAGGCCAGTGACGTCACAGTCCATTGGTCACATGGCCTAGGTGCAGCTAAGTCCCAAGCACTGCTGCTTGCACAAACAGCAATCAGGATCTCCGCTGATCACATATTGATATCCTATCCTGAGGATAGGACATCAATATGAAAGTCCCGGCTAACCCCTTTAATAATAGTTGATCACCTTTTTCCACATGCTAAGTATACAGGAAAATGCAGCCTATGTTGCTAATATTCTTAAATCCAACAGTTTTTGGATTGCTGAAATATTCTGGTATGTAATATATTATAAATCATGTGATCTTAGATCCAAGTGAGCATGTTCATCTATCCTCTGTATAAAGACCCTACAGAGAAATTTCCTGGAGGCCCAATGCCCAGGAAGCCACTGGCCATATAGATAATGATCTGAAGCTCTTAACATTAATGTAGGAGTATCAGGTTCTTATGCACCTGGCTGGTGGTCACAAGAGCCCTCCTGAATTCAACTGCACCACCATCCTCAGGACAGTGATACACTTGAACACTGCAGCAAGTAGTGGTATTTGGTTCTGCGGGGGGTGATATTTTGTGCTGCACTACAGTACCGCTGGCCCTGCCTACTTGTGTTGCCCTCCTTCTGTCAGTATGGACTTGCCTACAACATGGGGTCACTTTTAAGGTTCCAGGGCCACTCTAAGTTCCCAGTCCTCCCCTGATCACAACCCCCTTCTCCAAGTCTCTATATTCCACTATTAAATTATTCCCATTTCCAATTATTAGGAAAAAACAAGTAAGCTTACAAAGCCAAAAACATCCCCACCAGCATGAATAGTCTGTAGAAAAAACCAAGCCTGCGATGAAGGGAGGTGGGGTTAAAGAGGACCTTTCACGACTCCTGACATGCCTGTTTTAATCGCTTCATGCATTCCCCATGTAATAACAAGTCTGAACATCTATTCTTATGTCTGTATGTTGTGCCATTCCTTTATTATTTGCACTAGAAGTTATGAATGAATTGCTATTTGTCTTCAGTAAGGGAACAGAGGGGAGGTGACCAGTTGGGGTGTGTACCTGCACAGTCTGACTCTAGCCAATCAGTGCTGACATGTTCAGACTGTGCAGGTACACACCCCCAACTGGTCACCTCCCCTCTGTTCCCTTACTGAAGACAAATAGCAATTCATTCATAACTTCTAGTGCAAATAATAAAGGAATGGCACAACATACAGACATAAGAATAGATGTTCAGACTTGTTATTACATGGGGAATGCATGAAGCTATTAAAACAGGCATGTCAGGAGAGGTGAAAGGTCCTCTTTAAAGCAGTTTTCTGGGAGCACAGTATTGATGACCTACCCTCTTTTAAGGAGGTAATGACCATATTTGTACATTATTAACAGTTCACCTTGGTATGTTGGGGGCACAACTTTAAAGGGGTTTTGCACCTTTGTGCATTCTATATTTGAAGCCCAGCCTCCTGTACCTGTTGAAATAAAAAAAAAATCCCTGCTGCTCCATTCTGACTCTCTTCTGCAGTCTTCCAATCCACAGCTTGGAAACTTTTGGATGTATGGGTAACGGTGAAATGTCCCCAAATGGCACGTCACTGCTTGTTCACAGTGCCGCTTAGGGACATGTCACTGCTGATGTCAATCATGGGCTGCAGCGGCACATGTGTCCAGAAGAGCACAGGGTGCCAGAACAGAGCGGCTGGAAGCAGACAGGACTTCAACTTTAAAGATGTTCCCAGAGCTGGAAAACCCCTTCAAGATGCACCTCCAAATGTGTAAGAGCGATGCAAGTCAAGGTAAGGTCTTATGGATACGACCATATTTTTCATCCATGTGCCATTTTTTTTGCAGATAGCACACTGACCCATGCGTTTATATGGGGCTATGCACACATCCCTATTATCTGAGGATGTGTAGCCGTTCCATATATTATAGAATGTGTTCTATTCTTGTCCGTATTGTGGATGAAAATAGCACTTTCTATTTTGCAGATGGGGTTTAGACATTGGTAGAATCAAAGGGACTAGCATGAGCAGATCATTCCTCATGAAGGATAGGAAGGACGTGATAATTTTGTACAGGAGGTCTTCACTGATGGAACCATGAATCAGGGAGGCAACTGGAGTGGTATGAAGGGGAGGGTTAAAAAAAACCTTAACTTGGACTATATAAGGGCTGTTCTGTCTGAAATTCCAGTAGGATGCTGCGGTACAGAGATGGGGCAATGTAGCTACATACCTGAAGACCTTTGTCTGGTGCTGAATTGTGAATGAAGAGTCTCAGGGAGTACAGTTAGGTAGGTTATAATGTTTTTTTGAGTTTGCATAAACTCATCTCTCACCAAGTGGCCTCCAACCTGTGCAGGGGCGTAGTTATAGGTGTGCAGAGGTAGCAGTCACTACCGGGCCCAGGAGCCTGAGGGGCCCAAAGACCCTTGTGCTGCATAAACCAGTATTATAGAAAGTGCATGCTGATCAAGTTACACCTCTGGTTGGAGGGGTTAGCTCAAGAAATTGGCATGGTGGAGTGGGTGCCATTTCAGTTTTTGCCTCGGACAGCATGAAGTCTATGCGCTTCCCTGCCACTGGCCACAAAGCACTGAGGGAAGGGGGGCCCAAGCTGAAGTCCTGCACCAGGGCCCATGTGCCTTTAGCTACGCCCCTCAACCTGTGGCTTACTAGCTGCAACTCCCAGCATACCCAGACGGCATGCTGGGAATTGTAGTTTGTAGAGTGAGAGGTTTGAGGTGAATAGAAAGCATTCATAGCAAAACAGAGGCCATTTTTCTTACCAAATTTATAAATAAATCACAATGCAAAACTGTGGATATGAAATCTTCATTAAAACCAAACAGCGGCCAAGACAATGAGGTGTATATGTTCTTGGATGTCGAGATGGATTTGTTGTACTGAATTATGTGTTACTTTATGTTGAATTTGTGTGAATATAAAGTTGTTACAAATTGATGGCATTGTAAATTGTAATTGTTAACATGGAAATTTTGCACAAATGGTTGAGATAGGAAGCAACATTGACCCCATGTAATTATATTAAGTTCACAATTGTTCTGCATATGCTTAATTTTAAAGTAAAAGTTTTAATAATTTGTTTTTCATGATCTGTGCCAACGAAATAAATATACAATAAAGTGCAATAAAGTGCGACTCATACTTCATTCATGTTTCTATGGAAAAAAAGAAAAAGAAATGGAGATTATACATTGTAAAGCTCAGGAGCGTGGTAGGGCAGTGTAGCAGTGACACAGTGTAGCAGTGACTCAGACGCGACAGTCCAGATAAAGTAACGTAAGGATTTATTTCAGCTCCAAAAAAAGATTAAAGGGGTTGTCCCACGAAAAATATTCTACAGTTTTCAAGCCAGCACCTGGATCTGAACACTTTTGTAATTGCATGTAATTAACAATTTTGTATAGCTACGTTATTCAGTAAAATGTATCTGTATAGGACCACTTAATTTCTTATTTCTTTGACCTATTCACTGAGCAGGCAGCACATGCTCAGTCCTTCAACTGCCTTCTGAGCTGTGATAGGGAGAGCATGGACACGCCTCCTGACCTGTGATGGGGAGAGCTGAGACACGCCCCCTTAGCTGCAGCAGTAAAGACACTCCCCCTGAGCTGCCAGCTTGATATAAATCTAGCACAACAATGAATGGGGAGATCTCTGGATCCATGTGAGGTACAGGGCTTCTTCTAGCTTTGTTAGAAAGAGATTGTCATGTACTATATGATGTCTGATTTTCATTTTTTACATTATTCATAGGATAACCCCTTTAAACAACAAAACAGAAATAACACCAAAACGTTCGCCTGGCTTGGCTCTTACAGCAATTGGGCACCCCTGCCTCACGGTCCCAGGGGTGCTGGCAATGCTCGGCTCTCTTACCAGCCTGCCGACTGCTCGTGTCCCTCAGCAATGTCCTTTTCAGGGAGAGAGACATAATCCTGGTTCCCTCAGGCTTTTATGCGCCTGTAACGAGGCACCCTTTCTCAGCTGAGTGGACTGAGTCTCCCACACTCTCTGTACTGAAGCGGGAGTGGGAGTGGTGAGCCCCACTTCCAACCTGTTCACCACTCCAACCATGGGCGGGCTGGGCCGGGGGCAGGAGGGCAGATGCCCCCCGGGCCGGTGTATGTCAGGGCCGCCATGGCTCCTGAACTCAATTGTATCTGCATCCACTAGATGCAGATACAATTGTGCCAGTAGCAGCCAGCGCAGGCGGAGCAGGGAACCTCTGGTTCCCTGCTCCGCTACTCCCGGTGGCCGGCGCACAGATGTGATGTAAGTGGCGCGATGACGTCATCGCGCCGCCTGCGACGTTCCTCGGGAGCAGACCCACCGGAAGAGGCCGGGTCTGCATCGTGGGACCGCGCCTGGACAGGTGAGTATTAACTGCCCTCCCCCTATGCTCTCTATATGCACCCCTTAACCTAATACTGCCCCCTGCCTCCCTATTACTGACCCCCATACTGGCCCTGCCTTACCCTAACCCTAATACTGGCCCCTGCCCACCTAGTACTGACCACCCTGCCTTACCCCTGACCCTAATACTGGCCCCTGACCCCTAATACTGACCCTGCCTGACCCCTAACCCTAGTACTGGCCCCTGACCTCTAATACTGACCTGCATTAACTCATAACCCTAATATAGGCCCCTGACCCCTAATACTGGGCCTGCCTGACCCTTAATCCTAGTACTGGGCCCTGACCTCTAGTACTGGCCGCTGACCACTTATTTTGGCCCCTGACCCCTACCCTAGTACTGACCTCTAACCTTGGACCCCTAACCCTGATACTAGCCCCTTACCCCCTAGTACTGACCCCTAATACTGGCCCTGTCGCACCCCTAAGGCTACTTTCACACTTGCGTCAGCAGGATCCGTTTGTGAGATCCGTCCAGGCTCTCATAAACGGATCTGTCCTGATAATACAACCGTCTGCATCCGTTCTGAACGGATCCGTTTGTATTATATTTTACATAGCAGAGACGGATCCGTTCAGAACTCCATTGAAAGTCAGTGGGGGACGGATCCGTTTACTATTGTGCATGAGTAAACGGATCCATTCCCATTGACTTACATTGTAGTCATGACGGATCTGTTTCCATTCCGCTCAGTCAAGCGGACACCAAAACGCTGTCAGAGCGGAATGGAGACGGAACGGAGGCAAACTGATGCATTTTGAACGGATCCTTTTCCATTCAGAATGCATTAAGGAAAAACTGATCAGTTCAGGACCGTTTGTGAGAGCCTGTGACGGATCTCACAAACGGATCCTGCTGACGCAAGTGTGAAAGTAGCCTAACCCTAGTACTGGCCCTGACCTCTAATACTGGCCCCTGACCCCTACCCTAGTACTGACCTGTAACCCTGGACCCCTAACCCTAATATTGACACCTAATCCTGTCCCTAACCCTAAGATTGACTGCTAACCCTAATACTGACCCCTAATACTTTCCCTATCTCTAATACTACGCCATACAGACCCCTAACCCTACTACTGACCCCTAACCCTGAGGCTACATTCACATGACCATATGTGTTTTGAGGTCCACAAATTGCGGATCCACAAAACACAGATACTGGCCGTGTGCATTCCACATTTTGTGGAACACACATGCCCAGCCCTATGATAGAAATGCCTGTTCTTGTCTGCGATTGCGGTCAAGGATAGGACATACTCTATCTTTTTTTGCGGGGCTTGCGGAACGGAACTTAGGATTTGCGGCCCCTTTGAAGTGAATGGAAATACGGTTGTTTGAATGTACCCTAACGCTGCCTCTAACCCCAGTACTGCTCCTAACTGATACTGACCCTAATTCTAATACTGGCCCTAAGGGTGCATTCAGACAACCGTATTCAGACGACCATATTTCTAAGTCTGAATCTGTTCCGCAATTTTGCCGAACGGGTGCGGACCCATTCATTTCAATGGGGCCGCAAAAGATGCGGACACCACACCATGTACTGTCCACATACGTAGTTCCGTTCCCCCAAAAAATATAGTGCATATGCCCTATTCTTGTCCGCAAGAATAGGCATTTCTATATAGGGCTGGCACTGTGCGTTCCGCAAAATGTGGAACGCACAAGGCCAGTATTTGTGTTTTGCGGATCCACAATTTGGGGACTGCAAAACACTTTCGGTCGTCTGAATGTAGCTTTATGCTAATACTACGCCTATCCCTAATACTGACCCCTAACCCCAATACTGACCCTTAACTCTAACACAGTGACCATAATATATGACTGTCCACATATATCTCTACACACTGCATTTTTTACACCTGACATATACACACAGAGTACTGATATGTCAGGTAGAAGGTATAATAGATGCAGTGGGTAAACGTATATAGTATATACAGCAGTGTACTGATATGTGAGGTACGAGGTATAATACATGCAGTGTCTACAGGTATATAGTATACAACGCAGTGTACTCATGTGAGATACAAGGTGTAATTTATACATCACACCTCACATATCAGTACACTGTTGTATATATTATATATCTGTACACACTGCATCTAATATACGTCATACCTCACTTATCAGTACACTGCTGTATATACTATATATCTGTACACACTGCATCTATTATACCTCATACCTCACATATCAGTACACTGCTGTATATACTATATATCTGTACACACTATATCTATTATACCTCGTACCTCACATATCAGTACACTGCTGTATATACTATATATCTGTACACACTGCATTTATTATACCTCATACCTCACATATCAGTACACTCCTGTATATACTATATATCTGTACACACTACATCTATTATACCTCGTACCTCACATATCAGTACACTGCTGTATATACTATATATCTGTACACACTGCATTTATTATACCTCATACCTCACATATCAGTACACTCCTGTATATACTATATATCTGTACACACTACATCTATTATACCTCATACCTCACATATCAGTACACTCCTGTATATACTATATATCTGTACACACTATATCTATTATACCTCACATATCAGTACACTGCTGTATATGCTATATATCTGTACACACTGCATCTAATATACGTCGTAGTTCACATATCAGTATACTGCTGTATATGCTATATATCTGTATATACTGCATGTATTATAAAAGTATAGATGCAGTGTGTACAGATATATATACAGCAGTGTACTGATATGTGAGGTATGAAGTATAATACATGCAGTGTGTACATATATAGTAAATACAGCAGTGTACTGATATGTGAGGTATGCTGTATAATAGATGCAGTGTGTACTGATATATAGTATATACAGCAGTGTACTGATATGTGAGGTATGAAGTATAATACATGCAGTGTGTACAGATATATAGTATATACAGCAGTGTACTGATATGTGAGGTATGAGGTATAATAGATGCAGTGTGTACAGATATATAGTATATACAGCAGTGTACTGATATGTGAGGTATGAAGTATAATACATGCAGTGTGTACAGATATATAGTATATACAGCAGTGAGGTATGAAGTATAATACATGCAGTGTGTACAGATATATAGTATATACAGCAGTGTACTGATATGTGAGGTATGAGGTATAATACATGCAGTGTGTACAGATATATAGTATATACAGCAGTGTACTGATAAGTGAGGTATGAGGTATAATACATGCAGTGTGTACAGATATATAGTATATACAGCCGTATACTGATATGTGAGGTACGAGGTATAATAGATGCAGTGTGTATAGATATATATTATATGCACTGCTGTATATACTCTATATACCCACTGCATCTAGCTTGTCATGTGACCGTTAGCAACTTGTAGCCAGTGACGTCTCACCCACTGCAATCTAGCTTTTACCGAGTATTATAATACAGTGTGTGTACGCTGTATTCAGAGGGCACACTGAAGGGTCACTATAGACAAATGGGCACATATACTGCAAGAGGCAAAATACATAAAGGGGGCACACTGAAGGGGCACTATACACAAAGGAGCACATATAAGAGGCACGTTTTATAAGGGGCACCAAGCATGTGGCACTAGCATTAGGGGAACTGTGTGTGGCACTATAAACAGAGGGCACAGGGCATATGACACTATATACAGAGGGCACAGAGCATGTGGCACTATAAACAGAGGACACAGAGCATGTGGCACTATATACAGAGGGTAAAGGGCATATGGCACTGTATACAGAGGGCACAGAGTATGTGGCACTATATATAGAGGGCACAGGGCATATGACACTATATACAGAGGGCACAGAGCATGTGGCACTATATACAGAGGGCACAGAGCGTGTGGCACTATATACAGAGGGCACAGAGCATGTGGCATTATATACAGAGGGCATATGGCACTGTATACAGAGGGCACAGAGTGTGTGGCACTATATATAGAGGGCACAGGGCATATGACACTGTATACAGAGGGCACAGAGTATGTGGCACTATATACAGAGGGCACAGAGTATGTGGAACTATATACAGAGGGCACAGAGTGTGTGGCACTATATGCAGAGAGCACAGAGCATGTGGCACTAATGCTGCTGTTATATTCAGGGCACAGAATGTGGCACTAAGATGAGTTTGTGTCAGTATGCAGGGTGCCAATGTGTTGGTAAAGCGTGAAGCTGAAGACATCTTCTCGGCAAAATCTGCAAAGCTGCATTGTGGATGGGATGAGTCGTCATGGTGGTCTGAACCAGATGGGGAAGAACTCAGGAAGAGACGTCACCTGTAAGTCACTAAATGGAAATTATTATTATGCTACTGACTGTGTATGATGGGAGCTGTAGTCACCTGGATGATCTGCAGCTGATGATGGGTGGTAGCATGCTGTTTTGCGCAACAACTCCCAGCATCCCTTTACACTTGTTCAGGCCATACTGGGAGCTGTAGTTTCATATGGCGAGGGCTGACCTGACTACTCAGATGGTATCTGTACTAAACCTTTAAAATCTGGTAATGTATTTATGTATTGAACTTGGTTCTGGTGCTGTATTTATGTATTGAACTTGGTTCGGGTGATGTATTTATGTAGAGAACTTGGTTCTGGTGATGTATTTATGTAGAGAACTTGGTTCTGGTGATGTATTTATGTAGAGAACTTGGTTCTGGTGATGTATTTATGTATTGAACTTGGTTCTGGTGCTGTATTTATGTAGAGAACTTGGTTCTGGTGCTGTATTTATGTAGAGAACTTGGTTCTGGTGCTGTATTTATGTAGAGAAATTCGTTCTGGTGATGTATTTATGTAGAGAACTTAGTTCTGGTGATGTATTTATGTATTGAACTTGGTTCTGGTGCTGTATTTATGTAGAGAACTTGGTTCTGGTGATGTATTTATGTAGAGAAATTGGTTCTGGTGCTGTATTTATGTATAGAACTTGGTTCTGGTGATGTATTTATGTATTGAACTTGGTTCTGGTGCTGTATTTATGTAGAGAACTTGGTTCCGGTGATGTATTTATGTAGAGAACTTGGTTCCGGTGATGTATTTATGTAGAGAACTTGGTTCTGGTGATGTATTTATGTAGAGAAATTGGTTCTGGTGCTGTATTTATGTATAGAACTTGGTTTTGGTGCTGTATTTATGTATTCAACTAGGTTCTGGTGCTGTATTTGACTTATGGGTTTAGTTATGGTGCTATATTTCTTGTTGATTTTGTTGCTGTATTTGACGTATGGGCCTGGTTCTGGTGTTGTATTCATGCAGTGAACTTGGTTCTGGTGCTGTGTTTGACTTCTAGGTTTGGTTCTGGTGCTGTATTTATGTAGAGAACTTGGCTCTGGTGCTGTATTCATGTAGAGAACTTGGTTCGGGTGCTGTATTTATGTAGAGAACTTGGCTCTGTTGCTATATTTATGTAGAGAACTTGGTTCTGGTGCTGTTTTTGACTTATGGGTTTGGTTCTGGTGCTGTATTCATGCAGTGAACTTGGTTCTGGTGCTGTGTTTGACCTCTAGGTTTGGTTCTGGTGCTGTGTGTATGTAGTGATCTTGCTCTGTATTTGTGTGTTAAACATACATCTGATGCTATACGTCTAATACTATCCATTCACATTTGTGCTTGGGTCACAGATTCTGTTAAAAAGACCGGGCAGAAAAGTTCTGCATGCAAGACTTTTTTGTTCGGTAAAGGAGCAGCATCCTGAGCAGACCCTATTGTACTCAATGGAGTCTCTTCAGCTCAGGGGTTGGTAAGTTAACCATTTAAAGCCCATTTACCTATACCGGCTTTATGGTAGGCGGAGTTAAACAGGTTAAGGGTGGGCCGCTACACATGGGCCAGTGCTGTGTGCTTGCCCCCCAGGCTAAAATTTGCCAGCCAGCCCCTGACTCCAACAAAGCCCGCCCAGAATTTACCATTTACCAAGGGTTCAGCAACTAGGCTGCTGAACAAAACGACATTATCCGACTTTTAATATCTCGCCCAGCTAAGCTTTCTGGGCGAGATATACACTCCCTCTAGTACAATTCCTGCTGTCTGCCTAATATATATATATATATATATATATATATTGCCTTCAGAACTGCCTCAATTCTTCGTGGCATAGATTCAACAAGGTGCTGGAAGCATTCCTCAGAGATTTTGGTCCATATTGACATGATGGCATCACACAGTTGCCGCAGATTTGTCGGCTGCACATCCATGATGCGAATCTCCCGTTCCACCACATCCCAAAGATGCTCTATTGGATTGAGATCTGGTGACTGTGGAGGCCATTTGAGTACAGTGAACTCATTGTCATGTTCAAGAAACCAGTCTGAGATGATTCCAGCTTTATGACATGGCGCATTATCCTGCTGAAAGTAGCCATCAGATGTTGGGTACATTGTGGTCATAAAGGGATGGACATGGTCAGCAACAATACTCAGGTAGGCTGTGGCGTTGCAACGATGCTCAATTGGTACCAAGGGGCCCAAAGAGTGCCAAGAAAATATTCCCCACACCATGACACCACCACCACCAGCTTGAACCGTTGATACAAGGCAGGATGGATCCATGCTTTCATGTTGTTGACGCCAAATTCTGACCCTACCATCCGAATGTCGCAGCAGAAATCGAGACTCATCAGACCAGGCAACGTTTTTTCCAATCTTCTACTGTCCAATTTCGATGAGCTTGTGCAAATTGTAGCCTCACTTTCCTGTTCTTAGCTGAAAGGAGTGGCACCCGGTGTGGTCTTCTGCTGCTGTAGCCCATCTGCCTCAAAGTTCGACGTACTGTGCGTTCAGAGATGCTCTTCTGCCTACCTTGGTTGTAACGGGTGGCAATTTGAGTCACTGTTGCCTTTCTATCAGCTCGAACCAGTCTGCCCATTCTCCTCTGACCTCTGGCATCAACAAGGCATTTCGCCCACAGAACTGCCGCTCACTGGGATGTTTTTTCTTTTTTCGGACCATTCTCTGTAAACCCTAGAGATGGTTGTGCGTGAAAATCCCAGTAGATCAGCAGTTTCTGAAATACTCAGACCAGCCCTTCTGGCACCAACAACCATGCCACGTTCAAAGGCACTCAAATCACCTTTCTTTCCCATACTGATGCTCGGTTTGAACTGCAGGAGATTGTCTTGACCATGTCTACATGCCTAAATGCACTGAGTTGCCGCCATGTGATTGGCTGATTAGAAATTAAGTGTTAACGAGCAGTTGGACAGGTGTACCTAATAAAGTGGCCGGTGAGTGTATATATATATAGATAGAGATATATATATATATATATCTATATATATATCTATATATCTATATATATCTATATATCTATCTATATATATATATATATATATCTCTATCTATCTATATTAGAAATGAGCGAGCATGCTCGGGTGCAATTTTCGCGTATTTGCGTACGCATTTTAAAATCGGTACGCTAATGCATACGCATATTTTAATCTGTACACAAATGCGTACGCATAACGTACAAATTTTTAAAATGCGTACGCACCAAGACGGATGGGGACGGATCCGTTTGGTGTGACACAATGGTGAACGGATCCGTCCTCCATTGACTTTCAATGGAGTTCATGACGGATCCATCACTTGCACACATACATACATGCACACATACAGACATACACATAAACATACACAGACATATACACATACATACTTACATGCTCCCAGCAGGTCTCCACAGCGCAGGAGTAGCAGGACGGCGTGCACATAGGACGCCCAGCAGAGGGCGCTGTGGAGAATCGTCCTATGTGCGCGCTGTCCTCCTCCTGTACTGTGCTGCGCGGAGCTGCCGGGAGTATGTAAGTATGTATGTGTATTTGTATGTGTATATGTCTGTGTGTGTGTGTGTGTGTCTGTGTTTATGTACTGTGTGACATGTGTGGGGCCGGAGTGCGGTTCCGGCCCCACACATGTCCCTGCGGCAGCATGGATCCGGCGGCACCCTTCACCTGCCGGATCATTGCTGCCGCTAGTGTGAAAGAGGCGTAAGGCATTGTATGTGGCGTACATGAGCAGGTTACAGCACTAACCAGAGGACATAATTCCCTTTAAGCTGTTGCACAATCCACACATGCACCTAGGTTGGGCAAGGAGAGAGATGATGGCAGCACACATAGGCACAGCAACTGATGACCTGTCAGTGAGGTCATAATACCCAAATATGCATTCAGCTATTTTTGGGAGTCTAATAGAGATGAATGTAATGGCTGTGTGCATGACTGACACTCCATCAATTTCAGGGGTACCTGCAGGGCCCCCATTCTCATGATCAGTTGAGGTCCAAGTCGTTGGACTCCCACCAATCTAATAGTTAACCCTCATCCTATGGATAGGTGATAACTTGATAAAGCTATAATACCCCTTTAAAATGTTACTGTCATGGGAGAATTTAAGGAGAACCTGTCACCACTCATGTATGTAAATACTCGTATTGCCAATAAAACAGTTCTTGAGCAGCTTCTCTTAGAACTCTGTGTTCTGCTGTTCCTCTGTTATTCTTCCTGGAAATATTAATTTGCAGAGTTCTAATAAAATATGTGCCAAATACATCATAAAGAATACTTTTTACCAAAACATATGTCAAGAGAGTTGACAGGTCCGCCTTAAATGGGGTTTCCCACTTTATGGCATATCCATGGGATTCTCAGATTCAACTCCCACTTTTTTTGTAACCACCATTGTCTTCAGTGGAGAAAGACTCACAAGCACGACCATCTCACTGTTCAGCCTCCATTTGTATGTGATAATCACATAATCTTTCAGCACTCTATCTGGTACTTACCGTACACCATATGCTGAGGATTACATATTCTACACAGAGGCATCCAGTACAAAAAATAAAAATGAACATATTTTTAATAAATGGAAGCCTGAGGCCAATTTATGGCGCTGTAAACCTATGCAATGGTAAGTGTCGGAGCCTCCTGTCCGGTATATACGGCAAATTTAATGCCATCAGTGCCTATATACACAGAAACCCAATAACCCCTGAGACCATCTCTTCTTTCAATCCTTTATTTACAATAAAATTACATACTTACATATTCTTTAGCATACTTATTCTAATTTAGAGAAAGAAAAAAAAAGGTTTCTTGCCCTGATGATACAATAACTGGTCCACATTCCGGTTCATAATATTAATATGTCTCACACAGGAAGCTGCAGCTAAAATACTGAAATATCTTCTACTAAATGGAAACAACATAGTTAATGTGAGGAGGGTATGGCTATTGTTTCCCCCACAGAGCGCATACAATGTGCGGACATTTATGGCATATCCACATTACATGCCACAAACGTCCAATAGGTGCGTGTCCCACCTCTAGGACCCATTCCTTTCCAAGAATGGGGCCAGTCTCGCTCCTTCATGAATAGGGAGGTGGCTGCATATGAACGACTTTCTCCATTCACTTCTGTGGAAGGAAGGAAATAGCCAAGGGTGCTCACTTAAAGAAGAACTCCCGCAAAAATGTTTATTCTCTGACCTGTTAGAAAGGTGCATGATGTAATCTGTAGTGATTGTCATTTTCTTATCAGTGACTGTTTCTGTGAGTAAAAACCTCTCTTCTTATTGTAGCTGGGTCATGTGACCAACTCCCTGACCTCCAACTGACCCAGGACAGAAAGCCAGTAACTGCTCTATTCATTCCTATGGGAGCCTCACTTTCAGTCTCATAGGAATACATAGAGAATTAGACTTCCTGTCCACTCATAAGTCTATGTGTGAGTTGGTGGGTCTAATTGCTGGTCACATGACACAGATAAGAAACTTCAGGATGATATAAGTCAAAAATTCAGACACTGGTAAGAAAATGACATTCACTACAGATTATATCATGTACATTTCTAGCAGGACATGGAATAAAATTTTTGTTGGGAGTTCTTCTTTAACTATTTTTGGAACATCCATGGAAGTGTGTGGGCCATCTGGCGGCCCGACAAAGGGCCTCATTACTGAGATAGGAGTGGGTTGCAGAGATGGGACAAAGATCAAACATTAATGGCATACCCTGTGGATAGGTTATACAAGTCCAAGTGTTTGTCCAGGATTAGAAAATGGATCTCTTTTTTACCAAAAAAAAAAAAAATAGGGCCATGAATCCGGATGGTGAAAGGGTCAGCTTATGAAATAGGGCCATGAACCCGGATGGTGAAAGGGTCAGCTTATGAAATAGGGCCATGAACCCGGATGGTGAAAGGGTCAGCTTATGTTCCCAGAAATAGCTCCACATCTGTCTACAGGCTGTGTCTGGTATTGCAGTTTCACCACCTTATTTAAGTGAATGGGGATGAGTTGCAATACCAGACCGTGGACAGACATGGTGCCCTTTTTGGGAATTTAAAAAAAAAAAATTGGGAATTTTAAAAAAACAAAAAAAGCAAACCCTTTTATTGAAGGTGGGAAAAACTCTTTAAATGAGGCAGTGCCTCAATACCAGACACAGCCTATGGAAATGTATGACTCCATTTCTCGTTTAAAAAAGCTAATTCTTTTTGTATTTTAATTAACCCCCTTTTAGGAATGCAAAACATGACATTTATTAAAAGAAAAAGCTGCAAAGCCGTTCCATTTTACAAGTAGATGAATAGTAGATGAGTAAATGTAACTATACAACATAAAAAAAAAAAAAGATGTACCTGGGCCCGGGAAATGGATTCACATTACCGAATCTAGAGGTCATTTTTATTTTTTTAGCTATAGGGCTTCCAGTTGTATAAAATAAATAAATGCATATTTACACTCGATTCTCTGGAACATCGGATAAAATACAGTGTACTAAAACACAATATTTCATTTTAAAAATAAAAATTGCACTGACTGTGAAAAATGCAAACCAATAAAATGTGCTTGATGTCACTTGGAAGGATGCAATGTGCTTTAACTGTGTGAGCCCTCACTTGGTGAAGCTGGAGACATTGGTCTAAGAAGTTCCAAGAATCCCCCCCAAAAAAATCTCTATCTGAATCAACTTTCAACTTGGATGGTTGAAGACACGACGCAGACCTGTGCGATATCATCGTACTCATAGGTCCTCTTCAGAAATGTGTCTGTTAGCCGCAGGCCGGAAACACTCTGGAGGAATAAAGAGCAGATACAGAAGATGATGAGTTATTCCAATAAAGTACAGGGTATGTTCAGCAATGTGATCACCCTGGTGCGTGACAGAGGAAGCGACAAATGACGACCGTCTATTATAAACCTAAGTTGTACAGGTTATTACAATAAAGGGCATCTGTCAGCAGATTTGTACCTATGACACTGGCTGACCTGTTACATGTGTGCTTGGAAGCTGAAGACATCAGTGTTGGTCCCATGTTCATATGTGTCCGCATTGCTGAGAAAAATTATGTTTTCATACATGCAAACCTTCTAGGGCAATGGGGCGTTGGCGTTACACCTGGAGGCTTTTCTGTCTCTGAAACTGCCTCCAGGTCTAACGATAATGCCCCTGTTGCCGCTAGAAGCTAATTTGCATACATTAAATCTTCATTTTTCTCAGCAATACAGGCACATATGAACATGGGACCAACATAGAAGCCTTAAGCTTCCAAGCACACGTGACAGGTCAGCCAGTTTCATAGGTACACATCTGCTGGTTTTCTAGGTCTTCAGCACCATTCCCTGGCCACAGCAACTACATCTCCTAGTTTGCCCCCTCCTAAACTCATAACGCCAACTCTTGCTCCTGCCTGCTGGTAGTTGGGGTGCCCTTGGTGTTCATCAATAACATTTGGGGTTCCGGCACCGATCAGCTCATGGCCTGACCCTCCGGCTCTACACAGTGGATGGAGCTGTCTCCATACACTGCGTTAGCACGAGTGGCTGTGGCTCCTGCCAGCAGCTGATTGGTGAGGGTGTTGGATGACGGACCACCACTAACCAGATTGATAATCTGCCCTAAAGATAGTTCATCAATATTAAAGTTGGGGAATACACCTTTAAATGTACAGTATATATTATGTCATATGTCTATTTTCTTGCTATCACTTTTTTTATTTAAATATTTTACGTGTTGCACTTTTTTCCCCATGAAACCAAAGTATATATTTTTTCCATTGGGAGATTTTTACTTTGATTGAAATTGTAATGCTCAGTTCAAACAGGTGATATTGGTTTCCAGTACTGTTGAAATAGTGTCATTTTTTTAAAGGGGTTGTCCAGGCTTTTACTATTGTCCTCATGATAGACCATCAATATCAGATCGGCGGGGCTCCGTCACCCAGCACCCCCCGCTGATCAGCTGTAAGAGAGGATGGCACTCGTAGTGTGCACGTGCTGTCTCCCGTCTCTCTTCCTGTTCACTACTGCTGTCTATGGCAAAGACCATAGACCGCAGCAGTGGACAGGAAGAGAGAAGGGAGACAGCATGTCCACACTGATCAGCGGGGTGCCGGGTGTTGGACCCCCGCCGATCTGATACTGATGACCTGTGCTGAGGATAGGTCATCAATAGTAAAATGCCTGGACAACCTCTTTAATACTCTCTCTGCTGGAACTACTGCCAGGAGTGTGACACAGGTCTTAGTTAGACCAGCACCTATATTAAATAAATGTACTTGTGCATGACATACAAAGGCAAACATGCACTACCATGTACAGGAGCAGCCCATGGCTCCATGCACAAAGACATATGCAAACACTGAAAACATGGATTATTCTGAATTACTTTACATGAAAACTTGAGACTCTTTGCAAATCTTTTTGGGCAAAACTGTGGGCCAGTTCTACCAATGACAAAGTGGGCTCTTCAGATGGGAACCTACACCATCAGACTTGGGGAAAAGATGGGCCCGCACAACTTTGTGTGCACTTGTAGATTAAAGGGGCTGTCCAATGAAAAATATTGTACAGTTTTCAAACCAGCACCTGGATCTGAATACTTTTGTAATTGCATGTAACTAAAAATGTAACTGAGTCACTGAGTTATTCAACAAAATGTATCTGTATAGCGCCACCTGCTGTTTGTTTTTTTCTTATTTCTTTGACCTGCTCACTGAGAAGGCTGCACATGCTCAGTCTCATCCTTCAACTGCCTCCTGAGCTGTGATAGGGAGAGCCTTTTGGGCGAAATGGAGTTGGGAGGAGGACGCCATCGGGCAAGTTGTTGATACATATTTGCTGTGTCTTTTCTGGCATGGTGGTGTCTTTACTATTTTCTGTGGTGACTTAATTTTTATATGTCATGCCCTATTGTTTTGCATGTTGCATCAATAATCAGTAAGATTGTCTACCATGCCTCATATAGCCTTTTGATATACACAGCTATATGTAATCTATGTGGCCTGTACGGAGGCGTCCTTGGTTTTTTCCTCATTTAGATGCTCCACAATACCGTTTGCTGTATATGCATATTTGCAATTTACTCTTTGTCTAATTATTTATTTTAAACAATATAGTACCCTATTATTATTTTTTGTAGGAGTTTTCTGATTTTTTTCCATACTATGGACTTGTTTAAGCGCCGATTATTGTTAGGTGTTGATATAAATCTAGCAGAGCAATGAATGGGGAGATCTCTGGATACATGTGAGGTACAGGACTGCTTCTAGCTTTGTTAGAAAGAGATTGTCATATACTATATGATGTCTGATTTTAATTATTTTTTTTTACATTGGGAGATCTAATAACTATGTATAAATATATCAGAGGTCAGTACAGAGATCTCTCCCATCATCTATTTATCCCCAGGACTGTGACGAGGGGACATCCTCTGCGTCTGGAGGAAAGAAGGTTTGTACATAAACATAGAAGAGGATTCTTTACAGTAAGAGCAGTGAGACTATGGAACTCTCTGCCTGAGGAGGTGGTGATGGTAAGTTCACTAAAAGAGTTCAAGAGGGGCCTGGATGTATTTCTGGAGGTAATAATATTACAGGTTATAGTTACTAGAGATGGGTCGTTGATCCAGGGAGTAATTCTGATTGCCTGATTGGAGTCGGGAAGGAATTTTTTTTCCCTAAAGTGGGGAAAATTGGCTTCTACCGCACAGGGGTTTTTTGCCTTCCTCTGGATCAACTTGTAGGAAAACAGGCCGAACTGGATGGACAGGTGTCTTTTTTCGGCCTTACAAACTATGTTACTATGTTACATTAGTCATGGGATAACACCTTTAATTTTGTTCTGTTTGAAGTTGCTAACTAACTTTGGTTCTCCCACTGTGCATTTAAAGAAGTGGATGCCTCCATTTGAGCTATGCACTCACTGCCCTGAATTCATTTTGTGGGGAAAAGGCATAGGAGAAGCAAGTCTGTAGGTGTAGTTTCCCATCTAAAGAAGCCACTTTATTGTTTGTATATGGAACCACACAATTTTGATCAAAAATGTTCACAAACAGCCTTATATTTTATGTACAGTGACTATAGCAGTAATGTAATTCAGGACTATCCATGTTTTCAATGATTCCATGTGTCTTTGCACATAAAGCAGTAGTGTTATAAACGTGTGACATATTTGATTGTGTCCTATTTCGCCAAGAGAGAGGCCCTTGCACAGTCCTCACCTGCAGTCCTTGCACTGACGAGAGCAGGGTCAGGGTTAGAAGCAGAGATGAGCTGGGGTGGAGTTTTCCCAGCTGTCTTCCTGATACTCCGCACCAGTGGATGGAGTTTGTGTTGCACATTTCGAGAATCAGGTCCATGGTCCTTTCACTGCTAGAAAAAAAAAAAAAAAAAAAAGGAGAGGATGCATCTCTATCTTCAGCAGTACTGCACAATGGTGAACCTGACGTACATGTCCGCTTTCTTCTAGAAACAGAGCCTCTCTTGTCCTATGGGCCAAGTTCAGTGCCACTGAAGTAACTTAGGCTGAGTTGCCAAGCCAGACACAATATCGCCGTATTGTAATGTGGATGTGCCGAGCACATATGAAGGGAATGCAGCTAAGGCTCATCCTCTGCCTTTACCTCCAAGCCATTTTCTCTTTAGGACTATACTACACAAGCAGACAATCCACTGTGTAGAGACCAGGGCACTAGGAATTACACTCCATCATCCAGATGCATTAAAGATTTCATTGTCTTCTCCTGGAGAGCTTAGTACATTAGTCATATTTCAACTAAGGAAATGTTTCTGCAGCCAGGGATATAACTGGAGAGGCAGGGGCTGGTGGGCCATGTGACCTGAGGGACACCAACAAGTTAAAATCCCTTTACATGGATCGGTTATCGGGTCACAAGTGTTTGTAAAAATGCTAGTTCCCAATAATCAGCTCATTAAAAAGTCCTGCAAATCAACCGGTGAATAAGCAAACCTTTGTTCATTGAGTGAAAGTATCGTTGATGTGGAGACCTAAATCATCATTTCTGGGCAGCAGATTGTCCTGTGCAAACAGCGATCTGCTGCCAAATAACTATGAATCTGTATGGGAATAGGTGCCATACAGAGTGATCCTGGCATGTAAATGCAGAACCATCCCTTAAGGAAGAACTCCCACAAAAATTTTTATTCCATGTCCTGCTAGAAATGTACATGATGTAATGTTTAGTGAATGTCATTTTCTTACCAGTAGCTGAATTTTTGAGTTATATCATCCTGAAGTTTCTTATCTGTGTCATGTGACTAGGAATTAGACCCACCAACTCACACCAGCACCTTATGTGTGGACATGAAGTCTAATTCTCTATGTATTCCTATGGGAGCCTCACTTTCAGTCTCATAGGAATAAATAGAGCAGTTACTGGCTTTCTGTCCTGGGTCAGTTGGAGGTCGGGGAGTTGGTCACATGACCCAGCTACAATAAGAAGAGAGTGGAAACTCTGAATTTCAGCCTCTGATAAGAAAATGACAATCACTACAGATTACATCATGCACCTTTCTAACAGGTCAGAGAATAAAACTTTTTGCGGGAGTTCTTCTTTAATGCTTAGTCAATTATCTGAAATGATTGGATAGTTCCCACTAATTGTCACTACTCAGTTGGCCTTTGTAAAGTGACATTTACTCTGCCTTTGCAGGGAATTTAAAGAGGACCTGTCACCACTCCTGACATGCCTGTTTTAATAGTTTTTATGCATCCCCCGTGTAATAATAATTCTGGATCATCTATTCTTATGTCTCTATGTTGTGCTATTCCTTTATTATTTCTACTAGAAGTTGTGAATGAATTGCTAGCAGTCTGCAGTAAGGGTACAGAGTGGAGGTAACAAGTTGGGGGTGTGTACCTGCACAGTCTGACAATGGCAGCACTGATTGAATAGAGTGAGACTGTGCAGGTACACACCCCGCCCCCCAACTTGTTACCTCCCCTCTGTTCCCTTACAGAAGGCTAATAGCAATTCATTCATAACTTCTAGTGCAAATAATAAAGGAATGGCACAACATACAGACATAAGAATAGATGATCCAGACTTGTTATTACATGGGGAATGCATGAAGCTATTAAAACAGGCATGTCAGGAGAGGGGACAGGTCCTCTTTAAAGAGTAACTAAACCTTTGAGGAAAATCTTAATAAGATGTCCCTAATGCCCTAAGCTAAGAGCTGACATGCAGGACTTTTAGCTTAGTGGAGCAGGAACAGGCAGGAGCACGCTCCGCTTAGCTAATCCTGGCATAGCACATGGGTACAGGGTATACATGTGCTATACCGAGAGTTTGTAAACCTCGGGGGGCACGGGCAGGAACAGCAATATGCGCTCCTGCCTGTACTCCCTGCACTGCGGCCCCATTGAATAAGTGTCTACAGCCCATACTCCGTACACTGCTGAGCAGTCAGGGGGGTAAAAGTGTAATAAAAATACAAAACCATTAACAAACTATATTAGAAAAAAACTTTTATGGGACATCTTATTAACCCTTTCAGTACCGGAGGTTTTTTCGGTCATGCATTTTCGTTTTGCGCTCCCTGCCTTCAAACAGCCATAACTCTTTTATTTTTCTGTTCACATAGCTGTATGAGGGCTTGTTTTTTGCGGGACAAGTTGTACTTTCCAACGCCACCATATTGCATATGGTGTAGTGGGAAGCGGGAAAAAAATTCTAAATCAGGTGAAATTGAAAAAAAAAAACGCTATTCCGCTACAGTTCTACGGGTTTCTTATTTACAGCGTTCGATGTGCATTAAAACTGACCCGTTACTTTCATTCTACTGGTCAGTACGAATCCGGCAATACCTAATATGTATAGTTTTTCCTGCGTTTTGATAGTGAAAAAATAATTAGAAAGTTGCCCTTTTTTTTTTTTTTTTTCCTTGTCATATCTTGACTCCTATAACTTTTTGGTATTTATGTGTACAGAGCTGTATGGGGGCTCATTTTTTGCGTGACAATCTGAAGATTTTATTGATACCATTCTGGGGTGTGTGACTTTTTGATCACTTATTTAATTTTTTTTTAGAAAAAAAAAAGCGACAAAAAACGGCAAATCGCCATTTGGACGCTTTTTTCCGCCACACAATTCGCCGTATTGGATTTTTTTTTTATATTTTAAAAGTACGGGCGTTTTCGGTCACGGTGATACCCATGATGTCTATATTTAGTATTATTTAGTTATTTATTTTTTACTTATACGGAAAGGGGGGTGATTTGAACTTTTATATCTTTTTTATTTTTTATATATTTTTTTAAATTTTTTTTTATTTTTTTTACTATTTGAAAGCTCTAATATGAACTTATATATTGTGGCTTTTTTTTTCTTTATGAGCAATCATGGATTTTCTAGACTCAGATAAATCCATGAATTGCTCATCTCTTATCCTGGCCTGCCATCTAGTGGCCAGAATAAGAATTGCACTTTGAAAACTAATCCTCACCAGCGAGGATTACAGTTTTCATACGGTGTACAGACACCCCGATTGGCCACACGGGGTGTCTGTACACCACCCGGAAGCGAACGCTTCCGGGTTTAGACGCAACTAGATGCCGTGATCACGTGTGATCACGGCATCTAATTGCCCAGGAAGACGCCGCCGATGTAGTAAGTAGCGGCAAGTCTCTGCTGTTAGAAACAGCAGAGACTTGCCGGCCATGACGCCCGCCGCACCCGCGAGCAGGCGCCATGTGCCCGCATCGCCCCAGCGCCGTACATGTATGGCGCTGGTACTGTAAGGGTTAAAATTTTACTCAAAGGTTTAGGACTAAGGCAGCAAGCTCAATAGTTGCCTTGAGTGAAGCGAAGCCTAGCTACCACTGTGCCTGGTTACCTGCAGTTAGTGATTTTACATGTGATATCGAATGGTTCCTCCAGGCTGACAGTATCTGGTATGGTCTCCAGTGAAAGTCTCACATCACCATATCCCGGAGCCTGAAAAACAATATACATAGGCTTTATTTTTCTTGTGCATTTATTGTGCACGCACTAAATGTGTCTTACATCTTGGAGCAGTCATTTGAACCTTCCAAGCTGCAAGGTGAAAATAAGATCATCATCCATACATATATGTGCAGCTTTTACTTTCTGATTGGAGGGTCTATGAGGTTTTATACCTGCAGATTAACCATCAACATGACAATTAAAAACTTTATGTCAGTTTTATTCCGGCTGCCTCTTGGCATGTTTGCCATGCTGTGGCTGGAACTCCGTCCAGTCCCTCATTATAGTGAATGGGGCCGGAGCAAAGTTCCGGCGGCACGGTTGCACTAGCGACAGCACAGATCTGGCATGCTGTTCACCCGCCGGAACAGCCTGCCAGAGAAGGCTGCCGCTAGTCTGAAAGAAGCCTTAGTGCAGGCCTTGCGCTTGTGCTGTACCATTCTTTGCAGCTGGCTGGTCTGAAGTCTTCCTCTCTCCCCCAGGTTGGTTTTCCATACGATGTCCAACTTTCCGATCACTGTGACCCCTTTGATGACGCCGGCTTTTTCAGCAAACTCAGGTTTGGGCTTCAGGCAATACAAGTACTGCCGTGTGTCCAGAGGCTGCAAATAAGTCTTTGACCCAAATGTGGACAACCTGCATGACAGATTATTAGAAGCCAGATGAAACCGTTTGATTAATACCCTAGTAGAGAATTCTGAGTTAATACAGCAATATCCCCCCCCACACACACCTTTACTCCTGGTAAACAGAGTCTACAAAAAATGTCTCTCGTTTTGGAGGAACCGACTTATCAGCGTGTTATAAAACGAACCCCCCCTTTATTTCTTCTGCAGAGGGGCCGCAGGGGAATAAGGCGCTTTTTAGTGGACAACTGATTGCTTGTCACCACCTTATTGTCTTGACAACCCCTTTAATGTGTCTCCGTGTAGGCCAATCAGACCAGTAGTAAATCCTACAGATGGAGCTCTGTTGCTGTCCGTGGACATGTAGTTTTCTTCCATGTTGATGCAATTAGGACTGTAATTAGCAGCACAACTGTAGTAACTAGAGTCCTGTGGCATTAAAATCCATCCAGTCACAGTTCTGCCTGCTTACAATGCCTAATGGAATGTAAGTAACAGACCTGGGGTAATACTAAGTTTAATAAGTTTAGTTTGTCCTAGGGCATGTCCACATGTGATTGAAATGCGGCAAATTTTCTGCAGCGCGTCTGCGTGAAATCCGCAGCAAAAAGGAAAAAAACAAAACTGTTTGCCGATTTTGTTGCGGAAATGCTAATGATTTGACGCAGGTTTCGATATTTGCATTACAAAGGGTGAAATCCACACAATCTGCTCCACAGTTCAGTTTCCGTTGCAGATTTTTACTACAACCTGTGGAGGAGAATTGTTTAATTCACATTGCTGGCACTGTACAGCACTACAGACTTGCTGCACGAAAATCCACAACAGCAAATCCCCAGCATTTCATTCACATGTGGATGTACCCTATAATAGTATTTTTAGCAAACACGTTTTGTTTTCTTTGAGCCCGTACTCTTAAAGAGAACCTGTCATCTCCGAAACACCCCCTGAACTAGAGTAAGCGGTTGTATAGTGTAAGTGATGCTGAATCCGAATATGTAAGTTTTATCTTCATACTCACTTCCATTCCGACACTGTGCTCCCAAAACCTTCAGTAAAATACATTGAGAGGACTCTTCTTTGAGTCCTCTCCATTATGTGAGTGAACACCGGAGTCCTCTGAGTGCATTTTACTGCAGGTTTGTGGGAGCACAGCGTCGGAATGGAAGTGAGTATGAAGATAAAACTTACATATTCGGATTCAGCATCACTTACACTATACAACGCTTACTCTAGTTCAGGGGGTGTTTTCGGAGATGACAGGTTCCCTTTAAGTTCAGCCGAAGGCATCTTTCAGACGAGCGAGTTACACACTCCTGACTCGCAGCGTGAGTATACAGCAGCTCCCATCCTGACCTCCCAGCACTGACGGGGTCGCATAGCATTATATTGATTTATGATGCTATGTAACCCTTACAGTTCTGGAATTTACTGGATAACACTGACAGCATTATGTCAGTGTTATGCAATACATTCCAGAACTGTAAGGGTTTGGATGGAATATCCAGCGCTTTACAGGAGCAGCAAAGTAGATGATATTTCAATAAATCCCATTTACCTGCTGCAGAAAAATGTATATCCCATGTGGACATTCCCCTATACACATGCAAGCTCACGTGCTGAGCAAGTCGCTGCCAGACACCTCTGGCGGAGTCTTATCTACGTGAGGACAAAGGAACAGGCATGTTGTAATTAACATTGCCTGATTATTCTTTGTTCAGAACAGTTGGCACAACCCCATACACACATTGATAATGGTGGGTATGAATGACTATGCTCTTATGCCTATGAGTACTTTTACTCATTGACCATTAAAAAACAATGATCTGTCTGTATAATGAAGGCACTGGTCTCTCCAGCCTCTTTATCCTCTGAATATGCAACATCCAATCAAAACTATGCTATGGTTTAATGTAAGCACTGCACATCATACATATGGAAGTGCGGCCTCAACTGAAATACGCAGTTCAGTTCTGGGCACCAGCCCATAAAAAGGATGCCCTGGAGTTGGTAAAAGTACAAACAAGAGCCACTAAACTCATAAAGGACCTGGAAGATCTTAATTATGAGCAAAGGTTAAATGAACTGAATTTGTTTAGCCTTGAAAAGAGACGTCTAAGGGGGGGGATATGATTAACCTGTACAAATATATAAACGGACCATACAAAAAATATTAAAGTAGAATAAATTTTTTTTATTCTATCACCTGTTAGAAAGCTGCATGATATAATCTGTAGTGAATGCAATCTTCTTATCAGAGACTGTATTTATGAGTTATCCTCTCCCTTCTAATTGTAGCTGTGTCATGTGACCAACTCTCTGACCTCCAAATGACACAGGACAGGAAGCCAGTTACTTCTCTATTCATTCATATGAGATTGAGAGTGAGGCTCTCATAGGAATACATAGAGAAATAGACTTCTTGTCCACGCATAAGATGCTGTGTGAGTTGGTGAGTCTGATTGCTGGTCACATGACGCAGATAAGAAACATCAGGGAGATATAACTCACAAATACAGACACTGGTAAGAAAATGACATTCACTACAGATTACATCATGTACCTTTCTAGCAGGACAAAGAATACATTTTTTTGCGGGAGTTCTTCTTTAAGGGAAGCTATTCTGTGTTAAACCCCCTCAAAAAACGAGACCACTCGCAACAACTGGAGAAAAAAAAGATTTAGTCATAAGAGGCGAGAAGCATTCTTTACAGTAAGGGCTGTAAATCTCTGGAATAGCCACAGGAGCTGGTCACAGCAAATACAGGAGATGGCTTCAAAAAGCGCTTAGATGAATTTTTAATTCAAAATAACATTGAGGCTTATGACAATGTATAGAAATCTTATTCTACACACCCTTTCTTTTGGCCCAACCCCTTTTTAAAAGGAAGATCAATGTCCATCCAGGAATCGATATAGCAGGATTCCAGGTTGGACTTGATGGACTTTTGTCTTTTTCCAACAACTATGTAACTATGTCCTTACCCCTCACCCTCTTTGCCCACGCTGTTCAGCTCAGACACATTGTACATGATCGATGGCTCCAGGGACACCTTCTCCATGAACATGGGGGACGTGGTGATATTCTGAATCTGGGCTTCCAGAAACACTTCATCTGTCTGCAAAACCAAACGGGTGTGAAAACCTAGACCACAACATACCGGAGCAGACGCAACGCAATCATACCATCCTCATCATGATTATTACTGAATGTGATTAGTGTCATGCCTGAAAAATCAAAGTTACCACAATTAATATGGACGTTCCAACCGGCATCCCAAATTTAAGAACCAGAAGCAGAGTTAGTCACATGGTAGATTGGAGCAAGCAATGGATGCGGGATAGGATGACCTTCTTCTAGAAGCCGTGAAGAGCTGCTGCTCGCTGTTCAGCAAGAAACCATTTGCTGCTGCCCAGAGACGGCATCTTCCATGATTTCCAGTAAATCTTATAATATAAGTATTATTCTAGAAAGATCTCCAGACTTCGACGTATTAGGACGGAAATAAAAGTTCTAACTTTGCTAAGAGGTGACACATTGTGGAGACCCTCACAGAGACCGACGGACACGCATTTCATCCCCTCAATCTACGCTGCATCGTACAAATCTTCATCTATAGATCCAAATGATGTTCTAAGTAACGATCTGCAACATCTCATGGCTGTACAAAAATGTGTGAATGGGAGTAGCCCTTTCTAATCTTGCAGTAAATGGTGGTATGCTGTTTTACAGAGGTCTCTCCTGAAAAAAATGCTTCTAGGGTAGAATAAGGGACCCACATTGGCACCATATAGAGGAAGCAGCAAAGGTGAAAACCAGGGTTTAGGTTTATTCTGTGAGTATAGCATTAAAGGGAGTCTGTCACCTCATTTTCACCTATATAGCTAACAGCAGTGCCCCACAGAAGATTGCAGACACATCCCAGACATACCTGTGTGCACTGTGTGTCTGTATTACATGTCACATCCCAGACATACCTGTGTGCACTGTGTGTCTGTATTACATGTCACATCCCAGACATACCTGTGTGCACTGTGTGTCTGTATTACATGTCACATCCCAGACATACCTGTGTGCACTGTGTGTCTGTATTACATGTCACATCCCAGACATACCTGTGTGCACTGTGTGTGTGTATTACATGTCACATCCCAGACATACCTGTGTGCACTGTGTGTCTGTATTACATGTCACATCCCAGACATACCTGTGTGCACTGTGTGTCTGTATTACATGTCACATCCCAGAATACCTGGCACTGGTCTATCAGTCATCCCAGACATAACTGTGTGCACTGTGTGTTGTATTACATGTCACATCCCAGACATACCTGTGTGCACTGTGTGTCTGTATTCCTCGTTCAGAAAAAGCACTTTTATTCTGCAGGAAAACAACTCCCAAGTGCCCGGCTCTGCTGCAAACCAGACTGGAGGGGGGAGGGCAGCTTTAGCTGCTCATATCTTGGGATTAGTAGCAGATAGAAAAATGGTTCTGACCTTCTTTGAAAGCTGACATTCCAAAATCACAGCGTTATATCCAGTATATCAGAAGATATAGCTGTTAGAAATCGAGTCAGGAGAGAAAGCTGTTTTTAGTTTCACTTTCAGCCGGGCACTTGGGAGCGGTTTTCCTGCAGAATAAAAGTGCTTTTCCTGGACATGTAATACAGACACAGGCACACAGGTATGTCTGGGATGTGACATGTAATACAGACACACAGTGCACACAGGTATGTCTGGGATGTGACATGTAATACAGACACACAGTGCACACAGGTATGTCTGGGATGTGACATGTAATACAGACACACAGTGCACACAGGTATGTCTGGGATGTGTATGCAATCTTCTGTGGGGCACTGCTGTTAGTTATATAGGTGAAAATGAGGTGACAGACTCCCTTTAAAGGTGATGGACAATTTTTTTATGATTGCGTTTTGCTAATTTTGGATGAGAAGTCATTTTTTTTTTAACTTGGTCTTTGTTAAAAATTTTCAGCCGTTTTCGAGTTACAGGGGTTAAAAATCAGTCTGTTTGCAGAGTGTCAGCTGATGGTTCATGTGAAGCCTCATCTCTAATCTACTGACCTCATAGATACTCATTATAGCTAAACTCTTATCAAACTGATAAGGATAGGATTTAAATGTGTGTTTATGAGGTCAGGAGATCAGAAATAAGAGCTACACATGAGCCGTCAGCAGACGGTATGAGAAGTGATATTCTGCAAACAGACTGATTTTTAACCTCTGTATCCAAAAAATAGCTGAAAATTTTTAATAAAAGACCAATTGAACATAAGTAGAGATGATTGAACGTGCTCGTAATGAGCACTGTAGCGCTCGGCTCCCCTGCGCTTGCATGGGCCCAGGCATCCGGATCCGTCCTCCTCACCCTGACGGATCCGGATGCCTGCGCCCATCGAGTGCAGGGGAGCCGAGCGCTACAGTGCTCGTTACGAGCATGTTCGCTCATCTCTAAACATAATGTTTGTTTTTTTAGCCTTAAAATTAGACCTGACAAATCACCTTAAACAGCTGTCTGCAGAACAGCTATTCCTCCTGACTCCACAGAACACTTGCATGCTTGGCTAAGAAGAGGGAAATAAGCTGCTGTCAGAGGAAACAAGAGATTGGCATAGCAACATATATCCTGAATAATTGGCTGGTCCTGTGAAATCGGTGGGTTCAGCTGACAATGATCTTCTAGAGAATTTATTATACAGAAATACGCCTATATTAAGCGTATTTCAGACGCAGATGACACCCCACTGAGGCCAGGTCTAAAAAAGTGGACTGGGAAGGGGACAGGCTGGAAGGCCCATCTCATTCATCATTTTCTACGGCTGGTTTAGGCATAAAAAAATAGTCTAAATGTAAGACAGCTAGCAAGCTGGCATACATTTAGACTGGCGCTGGATGCACTGAAGTTATGGAAAGGCCTTCACAACTTTGGCGGAAGCACCACCAGCTATGGGGCTTTATTAAGACTCCGGTCTTAATATATGACCCCCTTTGAGTCTACCCCTTGTAGTAACACACTGGAAAATGTCTCTCCTTCAAAACATCTGGAAAGAGGTAGCTCCCCAGAAAAGAGAACCATATTCTCCAAGGCTTGTTAAAAAGTTGGATTTTGACTCATAGGGAGCCACTTCCACAAGGTGGCAGTAGTGAGAAGGTTCTATTTCCTTGGGAGATACCATGTTATTTTCCCATGAAGCAATGGGAATAAGTTTCCATACACGGCTGGTCTCTTTAAGTAGAGCTAGCACACTCTCTAAAATACACACGACCGTATGTATTTTGTGGTCCGCAAAAAATACACATGACGTCTTTGTGCATTCTGTATTTTGCAGAACGGAACAGCTGGCCCCTAATAGAACAGTGCTATCCTCGTCTGATGCGGACAATAATAGGACATGTTCTATGTTTTTGTGGAAAGGAAATTCGGAAAAAGAATGCACACGGAGTACCTTCTGTTTTTTTTGCGGACCCATTGAAATGAATGGTTCCACATACGGAAAACGGAACGGAAACGGAAAGAAAACACGTTCGTGTGCATGAGCTCTAATTCTTGTGGCTTTGAAACAAGACTTTTCCCAGTAATGGAAATAACTGCAATGGCCGAACCTTTTTTTAAACACTATTCTGAACAGTTTAGTTTTTCTCTTTTATATCATGCGACTGACTTTTGGAATATCCAGCTTTCAGACAAGCTCAGTTTACCATCCCACAATCCATTGCTTTGATAATTGTTGAACCAAATTTTCGGCAATTGAGTAAATATCAATGAAGCGTTTCTCAGCGTAAAGTGAAAGGCTTAGTGGAGCTTAAAAAAGTGGAGTTAATAACAAGCATCAACATGGAGAAGCAGGTTCACCAACCAAATATTTAGGTGCCAACACCCCTAGGGCATGATTGCATGAAGTGAATACGCTGTGCATTGGCCTCTGCACAGTTTCGCGTGACATATCTGCAGCGGTGTACAGTAATAGCAAGGTAGATGGGATTTTAAAATATCTCACGTGGTGAGAAAAAAACCAAAAACATCCGCAGCATAACTTGACCTAAGGTGTGGATTTTGAATCCGCAGCATTTCAATTTACGCTGCGGATGTCCACCGCGGATTTCACCGTGCAGATCCATATGTGAAACATTCAGATTTTGAAGTGGATTTGATGCAGAAATTGCACAACAGAAATCTGTCTTGCGTGGCTGTGCTCTGTGTATACAGAGATAGCTGTCAATCACTGATAGGACCGCCTCCTTAAACATGTAAATGTATAAATTACAAGTTTTACCGATTATTTTTTCTCCTCAAAAAACTATATATCAATCTGCCCAGCTCCTCCTGCCACTATATTCAGCCTAACAGGTTCCCATTAAAAACAATGGAATAGTAGGGTATGTAATGTAATGAGGTATATAACCTAATCCATTAGCCAGTATCGGCAAAAGGCAGAACTTTGGTTGTGATCTTGCTTTTCCATTGTGCGGTATTTTCAGGATGAGATTTGCTTGTTAAACAGGCACAAACGTCAGATTAAAGTAGCGCTTCAGAATTAAATAAAATGATGAAAAAAAAATTACCACAGAACTGAGGTCACTCTAATGGAGGAAATAAAAAAAAAAATTAAGAGAAAGAAATGAGGGTTAAATGTTAAAGAACAGGAATGCTAGAACAAAATAAACACATTAAACTATGGCTTCACATAGCATTAGTACAAGCTACCAGGTACAAAGAGCCCCCAGAAATGCTGGGGGCATCCGCCTGTGCAGGAATACCGCAGAGCTAGAGACCTTCCGAGTCATTCTGTATGATATGACCGCCCAGCATGAACACAATACTACTACCACAGCTGAATAAAAAAAGAAAAAGCTGCATCCATGGGAGCTAAATGGGGCTCAGATCTGGTTCTATTCCACCACTCAGCCAAATCAATCTTCACTAGAAAAGAAAAAAAATCCCAAAAAACTCCAAATTACCGTAGGTGGTTTGCTCACTTATAAAGAAGCCCTTTAAAGAGGACCTGTCACAACTCCTGACATGCCTGTTTTAATAGCTTCATTTATTCCCCATGTAAAAACAATTCTTATGTCTGTATTAGGGCTGGGCGATTAATCGATTAATTCGCCCATTGCAAGCCTCACAATTTTATTTTTTAGGAAAATCGTGAATTCGATTTTCCTAAAATGGCGCCTGACATATAAAATAAAAAAAATATCTCACCTGTCCTGCGCCGCGGCTCCGCTCCGTTGTCCAGCGCTCCTCTTCTTTTCCGGGGCTGCGCTGCACTGTCCTGACCGCGTACAGCGTCAGGACGTAGTGCGCGCACTCTGACCTGACGCTGCACGCAGTCAGGTGACAGTGTAGCGCCGGGAGAAGAAGAGGGGCGCCGGACGTGGAGCGGAGCCGCGGCGCGGGACAGGTGAGAGATTTTTTTTTTTTATTATTATGATGGTGACTGCTCTGAGGTCTGGAGGGGGCACTTTCGGCTGCTCGTCTGGAGGGGGCACTTTGGGCTGCTCTGAGGTCTGGAGGGGGCACTTTGGGCTGCTCTGAGGTCTGGAGGGGGCACTTTGGGCTGCTCTGAGGTCTGGAGGGGGCACTTTGGGCTGCTCTGAGGTCTGGAGGGGGCACTTTGGGCTGCTCTGAGGTCTGGAGGGCTGGGGCACTTTGGGGGCTTGCTCTGAGGTCTGGAGGGGGCACTTTGGGCTGCTCTGAGGTCTGATGGGGGCACAGTGGGGCTAATCTGAGGTCTGATGGGGGCACAGTGGGCTAATCTGCGGTCTGAAGGGGGCACAATGGGCTGATCTGAGGTCTGATGGGGGCACAATACGCTGATCTGAGGTCTGATGGGGGCACAGTGGGCTAATCTGAGGTCTGATGGGGCACAGTGGGCTAATCTGAGGTCTGATGGGGCACAGTGGGCTAATCTGAGGTCTGATGGGGCACAGTGGGCTAATCTGAGGTCTGATGGGGGCACAGTGGGCTAATCTGAGGTCTGATGGGGGCACAGTGGGCTAATCTGAGGTCTGATGGGGCACAGTGGGCTAATCTGCGGTCTGATGGGGCACAATGGGCTGATCTGAGGTCTGATGGGGGCACAATGGGCTGATCTGAGGTCTGATGGGGGCACAATGGGCTGATCTGAGGTCTGATGGGGGCACAATGGGCTGATCTGAGGTCTGATGGGGGCACACTGGGCTGATGTGGGGTCTGATGGGGCACAATGGGCTGATCTGAGGTCTGATGGGGGCACAATGGGCTGATCTGAGGTCTGATGGGGCACAATGGGCTGATGTGGGGTCTGATGGGGCACAATACGCTGATCTGAGGTCTGATGGGGCACAATGGGCTCATGTGGGGTCTGATGGGGCACACTGGGCTCATGTGGGGTCTGATGAGGCACAATGGGCTCATGTGGGGTCTGATGGGGCACAATGGGCTCATGTGGGGTCTGATGGGGCACAGTGGGCTCATGTGGGGTCTGATGGGGCACAATGGGCTCATGTGGGGTCTGATGGGGCACAATGGGGCTGATGTGGGGTCTGATGGGGCACAATGGGCTGATGTGGGGTCTGATGGGGCACAATGGGGCTGATGTGGGGTCTGATGGGGCACAAATGGGCTGATGTGGGGTCTGATGGGGCACAATGGGCTGATGTGGGGTCTGATGGGGCACAATGGGCTGATGTGGGGTCTGATGGGGCACAATGGGCCTGATGTGGGGTCTGATGGGGCACAATGGGCTGATGTGGGGTCTGATGGGGCACAATGGGCTGATGTGGGGTCTGATGGGGCACAATGGGCTGATGTGGGTCTGATGGGGCACAATGGGCTGATGTGGGGTCTGGTGGGGCCACAGTAGGCTTTTTTTATTTATTTTTTATATTTTTACTAACATAAGAAAATCGAGATTTAAATCGTGAATCGTCCAAAATAAAAAAAAATAAAAAATTGTTTTGGCCATATCGCCCAGCTCTAGTCTGTATGTTGTGCCATTCCCGTATTATTTCTACTAGAAGTTATAATTAAGTTGCTGTAAGCCTTCAGTAAGGGTACAGAGGGGAGGTGGCTAGTTGGGGGTGTGTACATGCACAGACTCACTCTATCCAATCAGTGCTGTCATGCTCAGACTGTGCAGGGACACCCCCCCCAACTGGTCACCTCCCCTCTGTACCCTTACTGAAGGCTAACAGCAACTCATATATAACTTCTAGTAGAAATAATAAAGGGATGGCACAACATAGAGCCATAAGAATAGATGTTTCAGAATTGTTATTACATGGGGAATTCATGAAGCTATTAAAACAGGCATGTCAGGAGTGGTGAAAGGTCCTCTTTAATGAGGTTGTCTGGGTTCAGAGCTGAACCTGGACATAAGCACAATTTCACCCAGGCAGCCCCCCTAATATGAACATCAGAGCATTTCATGCTCCGGTGCTCTCTTTTGCCCTGTGCCGAATCGAGCAGGGCAAGGGCTTTTTATGGCGTTCCGGTGACATACTCGGCTCTCCATAAGGACTGCTAGGCAGAGGCTTCTTGGTGACGTCACCAGCACTAATGGGCAGGCTTTAGCGCTGCCCTAACCTGTAAACAGCTAGGGCAGCGATGAAGCGCCAACTATCAGAGCCGGTGATGTCACCGGGAAGCCTCAGCCCATAAGTGTGTTGAAACAAAAAAAAACAAAACAAAAAACAAAAACCCTTGCCCTGATACAGCACAGGGCAAGGGACAGCATCAGTGCATGAAATGCTCTGATATTAACATCAGGGGGGCTGTCTGGGTGAAAATGTGGGTAAGTCCAGCCAACCACTTTAAGGTCACACATGTTGGGACCACAAGAAAGCCTCTTGTTTGTTAAAGGTGAACCTGTCAACAGAAACACTATTGTTTAAATCAAGTTTTTAAGTTAAACATTTTACAATGTTTGATTTTCTTTTTTTATTTTCCATGTCACCATCTATATTTTTTGAAAAATCCTAAAATCAAGCAGTGTTTGCACTGGCCACTAGGCTTAAAAGTCACTGGACTCTTTGAGCAGGAGGGGACCCAGGGGAGAGTTTTCTAGGCATGCTCTGTAACCTGTGCAGAGGTCAGGAGGGAGCAGATAAGCTGTGATATCACCTATTGTGAATGATGGATCATATGTTATCTACACAGAGGTGATATTCGTCATTGTAATCCTGACTGTGAAGATAATGAGGTAGCTACTCAAAAGTTACCTGCACAGAACAGGTGAGAAAACTGCACGTTACATTTTTTTTTTCAACTATAAAATGACATGGAAAATTAAAACAAAAATCGCCAAAAATACTTACAAAAATGTTTAACATAAAAATATGATGTAAACAATAGGTAATATTCTTATGACACATTCCCTTTAAAAAGCCTACAATTGGCATTCATCGCCTATCCACAAGATACATGATGAATGTCCCACCAATCACCAGAACGGGGATTCCCCGTTCCTCCCCCGCTGTATGACCACAGTAAGGCGGAGTTGGAACCGAGCAGCAGTCAGACAAGTGCACTACCATGACTTTCAAAGTCTGGGGGACTGATGGAGATCGCAGTGTAAGGAAGTTACGGAAAAAGCGGAGCACAGTGAGCTAGGCTATTTATGAGTTACTGTGCTCCACAGTTTTTCTAACTCCCATGCACTCCAATGGGAGCAACTTAAAACATGGAGCGCTGGCAAACTCTGCTGTTTCCTGGCCAGCGCCAGCGAGATAAGATAACCTCTTTAACCTGTGGGCAGGTGATAAATGACATTTGTGGGAATATCCCTTTAATCCCATATCAAAAGGATAAAGACGGTATAGCTATTTATTGGCTATATTAAAGAGGACCTTTCACCACTCCTGACATGCTTGTTTTAATCGCTTCATGCTTTCCCCACGTAATAACAATTCTGGAACATCTATTCTTATGTCTGTATGTTGTGCCATTCCTTTATTATTTGCACTAGAAGTTATGAATGAATTGCTGTTTGTCTTCAGTAAGGGAACAGAGGGGAGGTAACCAGTTGGGGTGTGTACCTGCACAGACTGAACATGACAGCACTGATTGGATAGAGTGAGTCTGTGCAGGGACACACCCCCAACTGGTTACCTCCCCTCTGTTCCTTTACTAAAGACAAATAGCAATTAATTCATAACTTCTAGAGCAAATAATAAAGGAATGGCACAACATGGAGCCATAAGAATAGATGCTTCAGAATTGTTAGTACATGGGGAATGCATGGAGCTATTAAAACAGGCATGTCAGGAGTGGTGATAGGTGCTCTTTAAATGGACATGCAGCAGGAAGTAGCTACCACCTACTCCCACTACCCTTCCATGAAGGCCACAGATACTGAAATGCATACTGATAGCCTATGTCTGTGATGGGTAACCTTTGGCACTCCAGCTGTGGTAAAACTACAACTCCCAAGATGCACACTTGCTTGGGCGTTCTCAGAACTCCACAGCAATGAATGGAGCATGCTGGGAGTCATAGTTTCACCACAGCTGGACTGCTGGAGGTTAGCCATCACTAGCATATGCCATTAGTATCTGACTAATAAGGGTCCGATCACTGGGACCCCTCACGAGCCCCTTTGTCTTTTGTAGGGGTGGTTAGACGACTCTGTAATTTGAACACCACCTATCAGGCATTTATGGAATTCTAAAATAATGATAATTAATAAAAAATTTATTTAATTAGTTCACCCACCACCACATTTAGAAGCAGGTTACTAATGGTTACTTAGTGTTTTACATACCCGGCTGCAAAAGAAGAGGATGCTGCTCTATTAGTAGAGAGACAAGCATGCATTCGGCTTAGGCTACTTTCACACTAGTGGCAGCACAGATCCGGCGGGTGAAGGGTCCCACTGGATCCGTGCTGCCGCAGGTGCACATGTGGGGCCGGAACGTGTCAGACACTGTCTCTTACCAGTCCCAGCAGCTCTGGACACCACAGGAGGAGGAGGACGGTGCGCACAATGGAAGGGAAGGTAAGATTCCCCACAGCGCCCCTGCTGGAGGGAGGAGGGAGCTGTGGGAAAAGTGCAAGGTGACGGATACGTCATGAACTCCATTGAAAGTCAATGGAGGACGGATCCGTTTACTATTGTGTCACACTGAACGGATCCGTCCCTATTGACTTGCATTGGGGGTCATTCCGGATCCGTCTTGGTGCGGATACCCAGACCGGAGAGCAAACTGAAGAATATTGCGGTTTGCTCTCCGGTCTGGAGACTGAAGAGAACTGAACGGAATTCTTTTAGGAGCATTCCCTTCTCTTCAGTTCAGTTTTGGCCCCATTGACAATGAATGGGGACAAAACTGAAGCGTTTTATTCCGGTATTGAGCCCCTATGACGGAACTCAATACCGGAATTTGTAAACGCTAGTGTGAAAGTAGCCTTATTGTGTCATTATATACAGTGTGAGGTGCTATGAATACATACAATCAGCATCCTATGACATCTGCATTACAGGCAAAGGTGTTATACACCTACAGATTTATCAGTGGGGTCCAGCACAAAGCACGAGGGCTGCAGGGTCTTCACACTTAGCACTTTATACTAGGTGGAAGATTACTACAAAAGTATAGAAAAGAAATGTATTATATTATGGGCACAGGGAAGGGATAATGGAGCCGTGCATGATACATGATCAGACCGACTGTGCAATTCTGAAACTAATTCCGCCCTTTTTACAAATTCCTGGGATACGCTCAGTAAATAGAAATAATCTATATAATACCATTAAATAATTTGTATAATTCTATAGGGCACTCCTTGCGTGGCGCTAATTTCATAAGGATGCATACAGAAATTTGTCATTTTCAGTGGGAAATCCTCAAATAAAATTGTGTCATAGTTTCACAACAAATCTCTAGAATAACTTATGTACTGGCATTGTGTTGACTTTACGTTATGCCACTTTGGCGTGAAGCCCCACCAAAGAAGAAGAAGAAGAAAAAAAAAGACATTTAATTAGAACATTTTCAATTTAATACTCCTCATATTTCATTGCTTTAAAGGGGTTTTCAATATAGGTCGTTAGTATCTGATTGGTGGGGGTCTGAGACCCGGAACCCGCGACGATCAGCTGTTCAAGCAGGCAGCGGCGTTACTGCGATCGGCCTTCTTGCTGCTTTCCAAAGGCCAGTAACGACATGGCCAAGGAGCAGCTGAGCACCATAGAAGTGAATGGGGCTGAGCTGCGATACCAGGCACAGCCACTATACAATGTACGGCGCTGTGCTTGGTAAGCAAGGATAAGGTCGCAGAGCTCACAGGAGCGCCAGTGTGTTCTCAAACAGCTGATCGGCGGGACCCAGAGTGTCAGACCCTCACCCATCAGATACTGATGACCAACCCTCACTAATGTCTGCATCATAGCCATAGTAATTATAATACATGCATTACTCATGTTACTATATAGAAAAAAGGTGGACTGTAGAGCGTGCACTCACCTCTGCGTTATAAAATTTTGTCTTGACATCAAGAGGTTTAAGAACCTGTGTGAGGAGAGAAGACATGTTATACAGGGCTCAGGCCACCAGCTCCTCCAGGTCACTGGAACTAGAACTTCCACAAAAATGTATCATCTGCCCACAAGATAGGTGATAAATCACAGATTACACAGGGCCCCGCAGCTAGAAACCCCATGATTCTGAGAACGATGGGTCCCTGAACTCCCTTTCTGGACGGAGCAGTAGTGCGCATGTCAGTCCACCACTCCATTCACTCCTATGGGGCTGACGCAGACATTGCTCCGTCAGTTCCACAGAAATGAATGGAGTGTCAAAAAAAGTGGCGCTCGCCATTTATAATTCTGGCTTATAACGCAACAAACCACTCCCTCCTCTTCTACAGTGTCTAAAACAGATAAATGTGGTGTACAGTATTTGCTCCAGGTTTTTAGGTGCACAACAAGCCAGCACTTGGTCGCACTAGATTTGGTAATAGGAAGCTATCAAAGAATATAGATGATTCATAGCTGTATTCATGAGGGGAGGGCTTCCACCCCGCACCCTCTAGCCTGCAAATCACTACGACGAGATACTAGTGCCCAGCTCCTACTAGCCAATAACCGCACAATATGCTTTTAGGCTACTAGGAGAATGGACCTTACATTTGGCATCCTAGTCTAATGAGAGAACCCCCATCAGTAGGCCCTATGATGGCATATTGATGTAAGGGGGGAGGGGGCTACAAAACTTTTATTAAGGGACTATCAACGGTACAACCCCTTTAATTTTATAATGGTCCATCTACGTATACAACCAGCAATGGTCAGGTAAGGACACTCTTTTCTTCTGCCTAAAGCTTTTAAATCCACATTACTGCATCCAGATAATGGACATTTCTGCACTTCTTACCTGGAACTTGAAGAATTTCCGGAAGTACATCTTCTCCCCAGTCTGTGTGGTATAGCTTACGGCACACACTAATCTGAAACACAGAACATACAATCCAAGGATTCCCATCATTCACCAGACACACAGGGCTGGAGAAGGAAGCATGCCCTACGAGGCACTGCGGTTATACTCACATGTGCGTGCCGATTTCTTTCACTTCATGATGAATGACGTCATCAATACAACTGTCTGGTCTGAGCTCGGAGACCACAGCACTGGACGCAGACAGGTTTAACCTCTGTGAGCTTGTCTGGAGATCTGCCTGCAAAAAAAGAAGAAACTGAGCCATTAGGAAAAATGGAGATCTGACCCCATAGTAGCTTCTGTTCACCCAGCAAATCACAGTCATGTATGTAATGTATGTGAGCGGATGAGCGGCGAAAGGCTTCCTAAGCATGCTCCAAAAAAGATCCAATGGCATCCCTAACACTCGTAGAGGGTGCATTCACACGACCGTAGTTTTGGGTCTGCATCCGTTCCGCAATTTTGCGGAACGGGTGCGGACCCATTCATTTCAATGGAGCCGCAAAAGATGTGGACGGCACACAATGTGCTGTCCGCATCCGTAGGTCCGATCCGCGGCCCCGCAAAAAATATAGAGCATGTCCTCAATCGCGGACAAGAATAGGCAGTTCTATCATAGGGCCGGCTACATTCACACAGCCGGTATCCGTGTTTTGCGGAACCGCAATTTGCGGACCGCAAAACACATACGGTCGTGTGAATGTAGCCTTGGGGTGTGACTTCTTTATATTTGACATACAGGCCTGTAAAGGGGTAGTCAGATGTGAACCTTGAAAGATGGAAACAGGGTCATTACACAGCGAGCAACAGTACACCGCTAAGGAGGGTTTACACCACACGATGTAACAGCCGATTGTCGGGAAGTAAGCGTTTCTTCCCAACAGTCGGCTGCTCGCCAGTGAAGGAGACAGCGCATTTACTTGAAGCAATCACCTCCACAGTATGAGAACGAGGGATCGCTACTGCCATCGCTTGTCCCCATACCACTGTGCTTTTTCTGGGCAGTGGATCGCTGTTTAGACCGCACTATCTGCTGCCCACTAATGATAAATTACGTGCCTGCATGAAAAAGCTTTTTGCGCCTTCATCGGTTGATCGGTGGCACATTGAGACGGACAGATCGTCAGGAACAAGTGTTCTTGATAATCTGCCCAATAATTGGGCCGTGTAAATCCAACTTAATACTACATCCTAAGTAGGGTTGCACCAGGTATCAAATAATCGATACCCAATCGATACTTTTTTACCTGGATTGATACGATACTGGGATTTGCCTGATACTAGGCTGCGCTACTCCTCACTCTGCCGCCGCTGCCACCAATGAGAAGTGAGTGGGGAAGAGGACGGGAGGGGCTGTGGCCACTGCGCCACCTTCCGATCAGAGGCCCAGCAGTGTAACCGCGGGACTCCGATCGGTTACCATGGCAGCCAGGACGCTACTGACGCCCTGGCTGCCATGGTAAGCTCCCTGCTGCTGTGTGCACAAAGCACAGGGTAGCAGGGAGAGTGTAAGATCCTATTCACCCTAATATTAGGGTGAATAGGACAAGGGTTTTAGCCCCTAAGGGGGCTAATAGTTAGGTATCGTGACAACCTTAATCCTAAGCATTTATAATTACACTATGTATCACACTGTTGCTCCCTATTTGCTCCCCCAGCGTAACTACAGCAGCGGCCCATGTGGGGACTACAGCTCTCATCAGTATTGCAGTATGCAGTATTGACATCGATTTCCAGCTGTTCCAGCTCCTCCATGTGTATTCTTCTGGCTCTCTCGGTTACCTCACTTCAAAGGCTCTCCTATATATCTTTGTGCTGCAGCTGAGCATGCTGGACCAGCAAACTGAAACTGAACAACAGGTCATAACCGTAAGCAGAGGGTTACGAACATCCCATTTTGGTAAACTACTGAAAAGATTTACTTACTTTATACCAAGGACTGTAACTCTGTACTGCATACTTTCAATAGGAGTCACTTTTTTTATATTGCAATGCCCCTTTAGGCCCCATTCACACGACCGTATGTGTTCCTAGCTCCGTAGAAATACGGCACGGAAGAAGGAAGGTACTTCCGCAAAAATACGGAAGCATCAAAAGTCTTCCGTACTTTTGCGGATCCGCAAAAATACGGAAGGTGTTTTTGAAATTATTGTACATAAAGATTTTGACTGTGAATTGAAAAAATAGAAAAAAAAAGTGTTTTAAAACTGTCACCTTAGAGCCAAATATGAATATATGCATATATACGGTCATGGATCTGCAAAAATACGGAAGACATACGTTCCGCATTTCGCATTTTGCAGGACCCATTGACTTGAATGGGGCTACAGACGTATTTTTGCGGCAAAGTATAGGACATGTTTCATTTTTTTTGCGGCCAAACCGCCATGAGATACGGCTGTGGAATGCACACGGTGTGCATTCCGCATTTTTTTTCCTATGGGGAAATGAATGGGGTCCATACCTTTCCGCATTGATCCGCAAAAATGCGGAGAGATGTGGAAAGAAACATACGGTCGTGTGAATGGGGCCTTAATTTTCTTCAAGCACCAAGGCCCCAGTACAACTACAGCCTCAGAACCCCTTATAGTGACACCACGGCTGATTCTTTTTTTTTTTTTTTTTATCTTGAGGGGGTGTGAACAGGCGCTTGGATCTGTCAGCACTCATGTACAATTCAGCGGATCAGCACTACTATAAACTGAATTCTCTTGGGTTGACCTGACTTTCTCGGCATTGAAAAGCCTATAAATATTCATTGCTTCATCAAAGCAGGCCATAAAAGTTCTATATCATCTAAACTCACTGGTCCACACTAGATTTGTCAATGAGCTTTCAAAAAGGGTTTATGCAAATGGGAACGACCCCTCCCTAAAGAGCACACACAGAGATCTTTGGGATCATACTGTACATTCAAGTGGCTTTGATTTTCCACAGAGTGCCTACACGTCTGTAGACATGGGGAGCTGGAGCTTAGGTCCTCACACACTGTATTATGTAATGACCATGAATTAATAAATACAATGGATGTTAGCTGCAACACATAAGGCCTTTGTGTATGCAAAGCGGATGAGTCAGATAACTAAAATGCACACTCAAGTAGCAGCTTGTAGATTATATATATATATATATATATATATATATATATATATATATATATTTATTTATATAGATATATGTAGCCGGCACACATGCGTGTCCATGAAGCAGTATATAAGCTAGACTACAGTGTTCTAGCCTCTATGTCTACAAATCACTGACAGTACAGAAATCCAGGGTGTGGGAACCTACCTTGACTTGTATGTCTTTAACTGTTTGAGTGCTGTCATTGTGTACACTTATGTAGCTCGAAAATGTTTCACCCAGAAAAATATTTCTGTTAGAAAAAAAAAAAAAAAATAACGTTATCAGAAGAAAAGAACCACATGTAAAAATACCTTGCGCGTTTCCTTTAAAGGGGTTGTCCCAAATATTCCATAGTTTTAAACCAGTACCTGGATCTGAATCCTTTTGTAAAAATTAAGCATATCCACTGAGTTATTCAATAAAATGTATCTGTATAGCACCACCTGCTGTTTGTTCTTTTTCTTATTTCTTTGTCCAGCTCACTGAGAAGGCCGCACATGCTCAGTTTCATCCTTCAGCTGCCTCCTGAGCTGTGATAGGCAGAGCATGGACACGCCCCCTTAGCTGCAGCAGAAAAGACACTCCCCTTGAGCTGTCAGCTTGATATAAATCTAGTGGAGCAATGAATGTGGAGATCTCTGGATCCATGTGAGGTACAGGGCTGGTTCTAGATTTGTTAGACAGATTGTCATGTACTATATGATGTCTGATGTCTGTTTTTTTACATTAGTCATGGGACAACCCCTTTAAGACCAGTAAAACATACTGGAAAAGAAATTGAAGCAGATTAAAAAAAAATCAACAGAGATAAAAAATGTCAAAAGGGATAATAAAATATCCAGTCTGTTTTACAGCGATAATCACCAGGTCATATCTTCAGATGGGATCACAAATGTTCCAGAATGCTCTTCCCAATCTGCCCATTCTGCGACCAACTATTCCTCCCGACACCCACATACATGGCCAAGGTGCATGTTTTGTTTTTTTATTTATGGGAAGAGGGGAATAAGGATCCTTTTACATAGACCTATGTGTCAGGCAATTATGGGGAATGAATCAGATGTTCCTAAAAACTGCCTGATAGCCAGCAGTAATGATGGCTGTACTTACATGTACTGTATGGACATAAGTAATAGCTTGTCCTCATAGAAAGTCATGTTTAGACAGCACATTCTGCTGCACAAGATCGATGATTTTTGGTGCCAGCAGAAAGACATGATTACCCGGTGACTGTTCGGGTGATCGCTGGCATCTTTTACACAGGTCAACTATCAGGAACAAGCATTTGTACAACCACTTATCCCCAATAAGCAGCCTGATTATCAGTCCATGGGAAAGTCGGAAAGCTTCTCTGGTAGCTTCTTGTCCCTCAGGGTGAACATATGATCAAATATGATGAAATCCAACATGCCCAATCCTTGTTCCCCCACAAATCTGCCATCAGGGGATACCCCATTCCCCCAGTAAACAGACTGTCAGCTGATCTCTCTGCAATTGGCGGCTGGGCTGTCTTCATCTAATGTATTCGGGCACCGCTCGTTGTAATGGGGCCATTTCGTTTATCTGATGAGCTACAATGTTATAAAGGGGTTGTCCCACGAAAAAACATTCTACAGTTTTCAAACCAGCACCTGGATATGAATACTTCTGTAATTGCATGTAATTAAAAATGTGGTATATCTACTGAGTTATCCAATGAAATCTATCTGTATGGAGCCATCTGCTGTTTGTATTTTTATTATTTATCCGTCAGAAGCACATGTTTAGTTCCATCCTTCAACTGCCACCAGTGGCAGCAGAAAGGACACATCCCCTGATAAAGGACACCCCCAGCTTGACGCCAGCTTGAAATAAATCTAAACAGTTGAAGAAATGAATGTGGAGATCTCTGGATCCATGTGAGGTACAGGGCTGGTTCTAGTTTTGTTAGAAAGAGGTTGTCATGTACTAGATTAGGTCTGGTTTTCACTTTTTACATAATTCATGGGATAACCCCTTTACATTCACTACAGGCACCAGCACATTGTTCTGCACAGCTCAGGCCATGTTCACACCATGTTTGGGGAGTAAGTCTGACATATCACATGTAGACACAAAGGTTACACTACAGAAATAAAAGCAGAAGGGGTTACCCAAAGTTCTGTGGTAACGTCAGCATCTCCCCCAGCATCAATATTTCAGCTCCTTTCACAGTGGAAGGGTCTTCTTTCATGAGATTATTAAAAAGATCACCTATGAGCAGAAGCAGACAAAACATGGGGATATACTCCATGATCAATATATTTTATAAGGTGCATGAAACTTAACAATAAACATCAAAAATGGAGATAGGCAGGAAATGGGACCAGCCATAAGGAACTGCTTGATCACAGTCTAGTGCAGGGGTCAGCAACCTTCGGCACACCAGGTGTTGTGAAACTACTACTCCCAGGATGCTCCTTTCATTTCTGTTGGAGTTCAGAGAACAGCCAAGCAAATGTGCATGCTGGGAGATGTAGTTTCACAGCACCTGGAGTGCCAGAGGTTGCTGACCCCTGGTCTAGTGCCACATGTATCCAGTGTATGGCACCGTTTACTGTTCTAAAGGGGTTCTCCGGCCTGTACCTAAAATGCCTCTATCAGTTAGACCTGAATTCAGACGACTGTATGGCTGCTGTGATTGTGTTGCAGACCGCAAACAGAAGGTCCTCAATATACGGGCACCGTGGTGCGGACCCATTGACTTGAATAGGTTCGCATTCCGCAGCATACGCCGTTGCGGACATTGTGGTGCGGAGGCATGGATTAGAAGTCCAGAGGTCCTATATTTGCCGTATGTTGCGGATTGCGGACCTATTCAAGTTCGCACTTTGTTGCTTGGCCGATTCTGTGATCCCAGCTGATATCATGTGACTGCCCTGATGGCTGTGGGCTCTTCCTGTGATGTGGCAACCAGATGTGGTCCTCTTTCTGTCTGTTCAGCTGCAAAATATAGATGTGGCTGAACAGGAAGAAAGAGGAGCAAATCCGGTCTCCATGTCAGAGGAAGAGTCTGCAGACTGTAGGGTGATCATCAGAGAATCAGAAGCTCAGAGTCTTCTCTCCACAGGTTAGCTGAAAGAGGCTTTTTAGGTACATGTGGAGATCGATAGAGAGACAGGCGGACAGACAGGCAGACAGAGAGGCATGTAGGGCAAAATCTTATTATTGCATAAGGCAAATTCTTTTAATAGCTACTGTTACTAATTAATTTTACAATTAAAACATGTAGCTCACTTCAAGATATCTGCTACTATATTATATAATATTTCTACATTAAGAAGTAGGGAGCAGCATGACTGCAAAATCAGACAACACATCGTAGTTTGTAGTCTGTCACCATGGAAACAAACTGGCAGCAAAACTGCTCATGGCACTGTGAAAAATAAAAAATAAAAAGGAACAATTACCTGGAAGGTCCCGTTCTTCACATGTCACTGGAATATTTGTGAATAAGGTTGGCTTCGTAAGACGCATCACTAAAAAAGAAAAAAACATGGCTTAGGGGTTGTTCAGTTATTTGATCAGTTATTTCCATCAGTTATTGTCAGCCAAAACCAGGAGTGGACACTAAACAGAGATTAGGTATAATGAAAAGATTTGCACCTGTTCGGTGTTTTTAACCCGCACCTGGTTTTGGCTCGCAATAACTGATGGAAATAACTGATCAAATAACTGATGTGTGAACAAGGCCTTACTCTTCTAGAGCTAACTTCTGGTGGGGCGATGCCCAGGGGGCAGTCTGAGACATCCTTAAGGGCCAGGTACATAATGATCTGATGCTCCGAGAAAAGGGTGCCCTCCTGAATTCAACTGTATTGCTGTCCTCAGAAGTTGTCATGGCAGTCTGGGCTGAATGGAGAAGATGAGGAACGAGAACTTCTATATAAGAGGGGATGTCACTGGATGTAAGAGTTATCTAGAGCTAGATTCTCCTGTATGGCGCTGGGCAGCTTCTGGGCAGTATTTCATTCTGTTGGGGGAGATATTTTGGGCAGCACTATGGTATTGCTGGTCCATCCTACTTGTGCCAGGCCCCTCCTACAACATGAGGCAACTACATATCTAATTAGTGGGGGTCTGACTCCCGGCACACCTAGCAATCAGCTGCTTAAAGGAGCCATTGTGCTGGACAAGTACTGTGTCCTCTTCTCTTAGTGCCAGCGCTTGGTATTACAGCTCAGACCCCTTCTCTTGAAAGGGACTGAGCTGCACAAGGACCATATGATCAATGAACGTGACTTCACTGGCCAAGGAAGAGACTGATCAGAAGTGGTGCCAGATCTCAATCAAGCATCTAGATTTCATTCCCAAAAATATGTTATGTATATGATTGGTATGATATTCTCACCATCTGGTATAATATACAGTAGGAGCCCTTTATCTATTTTGGCTATTTACATGAAGTAAAAATTTGGTCAGGCTAGGTTTACACTGAATTTTTTGCTGCTTAAAGAGGACCTTTCACCACTCCTGACATGCCTGTTTTAATCGCTTCATGCATTCCCCGTGTAATAACAATTCTGGAACATCTATTCTTATGTCTCTATGTTCTGCCATTCCTTTATTATTTGCACTAGAAGTTATGAATGAATTGCTATTTGCCTTCAGTAAAGGAACAGAGGGGAGGTGACCAGTTGGGGTGTGTACCTGCACAGTCTGAACATGGCAGCTCTGATTGGCTAGAGTCAGTCTGTGCAGGTACACCCCCCCAACTGGTCACCTCCCCTCTGTTCCCTTACTGAAGACAAATAGCAATTCATTCATAACTTCTAGTTCAAATAATAAAGGAATGGCACAACATACAGACATAAGAATAGATGTTCCAGAATTGTTGTTACATGTGGGATACATGAAGCTATTAAAACAGGCATGTCAGGAGAGGCGATAGGTCCTCTTTAATCTTTTTGTAGAAAAAAAACCCTAGAGGTACTGCATGTGTACGGCCCGCTTCAGCCTCATGCTCTAGAAAGTCTTACCACCTAAAGGCCGCGCAGGCAATTATCAGAATGAACTGTCCGTTCCCGATAATTGCCTGCTCATCAGTGGAGGTGAGAACTGCATTTACTACCAAAATCAGGTCTGTGTGTTTTACAAATAAAACATAACTTTCTTTTATATTAAAAACAGAAAACTGTGTCAAAAGATATTAAGTGCCTTGTATTAACTTTCTCTCCATGATTAATGCCATTTGCTGAAGTCATAAATTAGGCGCATCCTTTTGCAGTCCATTTGCCTAAACTGAAATTTCAGTCTTCTTGCAAGAAAGGCGGAGAAATCACTGCTCTTGATAAATGTCCTCCTGGTATTCTCACAGCCTCTGTCGGTGCCCAGTATCATGTGCTGCCCTCACCAGATTACTGTTGAATGGGGGCCTTTGGGCCTGTTTGGCTAGGGCTATGTGATGACCCCGGCCAGTGGTTGCCGTGTACTGCTGCCTGAATAGGGTCGTGGCACAGCAACCTACAGGCACAATGTGACCCTTTCACTACACTGCAGGCTTCTGATGTGGTCATAGCCGCGGTTTAGCCCTAGCCTTCAGGTGCGATCACACTGCATTTTTTGCTTAGCACCAAGAAGGCCCCTGGTGAGTATGACAAATGTACCCATAGGCCTCCGATAACCTGACACAAGGCCACAAGAGTGTCCTTTTCAGAAAAAAAAAATAAATTATATATATATATTTTTTTAAGATTATATTATATGTTTTAACATGGGAGCCTATAGGCGTTAGGACATAAATCTCTGATGCCCACTACATATCCGCCATGTGAAATGCTGGCACAGTGCGCGGTATATTTCATAAGTATAATAAATCCACTTACAAATGTCTTCAGGTTAAAAAAAAAAACGATTTAAAATTTTATTTCATAAAAAGTGCAGGCACAAAATTCTTATTAAACGTTAGAAATACAATTCATAAAGCAATCAAGACATCATGGAGCGAACTACGGCAGGAGAATGACAAAATAATAACCCAAAGATATCGGACAGATGTGGATCCCACACTTATCTCTAGAATGGGGTGGGGGTGGGGTGATAAAGGGGTTTTCTGGTCCTTTATACTGATGGCCTATATTCAGGATAGACTGTCAATATCTGATCTGTGGGGGTCCGACACCACAACCCTGTTATGCAGTAGCTATGGTCTCAGAACTACACAGCTCCACCCATCGTGTAGTGGACAGAGGTGGTTACTGCAGCGCTGCTGTCATTCACTTCAATGGGATCAGCGCTGTCCACTACACAATGGGTGGAGCTGTGGTAGTCCTGACACTGGAGCCACTGTAGAACAGTCGGTCTGCGGAGGTGTGGGGTGTCGGACCCCCGCCGATCAGATACTGATGGCCACACAGTTTTGCAGCTAAGCAGGAGTTTACCATGCAGCCATTATTAATAAAATTGTTTTCAATTTTAAAATCCCTGTGGTGGTAATCCCGACTTCATTAATTTACTGAAATGGAATGTTATTTTACGATTTTCCTGCCCAACAATGTTAACCCCTCCCTATATGTGCGATTCTTTTTCATTTCACATTCTATCGCAAAAATAAAAGGATAAAAACACTTTATTTCATCAACTATAACCAATGACTATGTATTTCATCTTCTGGTGGAGACCATGGAAGACTCTACTTGTGTCATAGCTGTCATTCATGAAATTGGGCCTATCGGCTGAGATTTCAAGAGTTTTCACTGCAAGATTCGCCGAAAAGAACTGCCGATGAAGGCAATGAATGATGGTCACTGTTCACACTGAGCCAATCTGAACGGCAACCACACTAATCCTCTGACAGACCTAGGATGCATGGAGAGTATACCATAGAATTTTCTACATTGTGCCTATAGAGTATGGAAGGGATATCTGATAAGTCAACTTCATTGGCTCTAAAAATAAAGTATAAAAAAAAAACTCTTGCCACCATGGAATCAACAAACATGGAAGAAGCCTTGCCAAACACAGTACCTTAGGCCTCTGTATCTGAAAGGTCTAGGAAAAAGTGGCTTTGTGGTCCACGGCACTCATTTCCTTCAAGGGGTCAGATACTGTTGCCTGTTTTGCAAACTGCAAATTTCAGATCTGCAAAACACGGAATGGCTGGCCCATAATAGAACAGTCCGCAATGCGGACAAGAATAAGACCATTTCTATTTTTTTTTTTAATTATGTCCGCAGAACGGACATATGGATGTGGACAGCGCACAGAGTGTTGTCCGCATCTTTTGCAGCCCCATTCAAGTGAATGGGTCCGCATCTGACCTGCAAAAAAAACGCAGACCAAAAATACTTTCATGTGCACAAGCAACAGGGACAACTTCATAGAGATAGTTATGATTTTATTATACCAATTAGGTAAATGAAGGCCAAAGCCTTGGGCGGGTTCAGCTGACTGTCTAGTTGTACACTGGTCACCAGACCGGTAGTTTTTTATTATTATTATTATTATAGTGGTGTTTTTCTGCACTTTTTTTTTTTGCTGCAAAAAATGTCAGCTCTAGATGGTAGCTGTGAAATCTGAAACGCAGGAAACATTTTTTTTTAGGTGCCTTATTTTCAAAAATTCAGCATGCTGGAGCGCTTTGGTGTTTTTTCAGGCACTGTCACGTCTTCTCTATAGGGGAAAAGGGCCATGAGGAAAAGGCTAGTGCTAAGCCACACTTGTGTGCAAAAAATGGCAGAGAAAAAAAAACCCCACAACACCATAAAAACTGCAGGCGGCCAAAAGAAACCCGCCTGCGATTATCCTGGTGTTTTTTTCACGGATAAAAAAAAAAAAAAAAAAACGCCTGAGCCAAATTCATGTGTGTAAGGACTCGGGCTACGTGCACACTGATGTGGGCTGTGTAATTTCCATCAGTGATCAGTCCGTCTAGTATGCCCTATCTTGGTGGAGGATCCACTTCTGGTTTTGGCTCCCAATGCAAATGACTGACTGTGTGAATAAAGCCTTACTTGCGGATTTGATGCAGATCTCACCCTTGCATTGAAAAGGATGAAATCGCACAAAAAACCGACATGCTGCAGATTTCAAAATCCGCACGGCCGGACAATTTCCACACGGAATGAAATAACAAAGCGCACATGAGATGTGTCTAAGGCTTCATTCACACGACCGTATGTGTTTTGCGGTCCGCAAATTGCGGATCCGCAAAAAAAACGGATGACGTTCCGTATGGCATCCGTGTTTCCGTTTTTTTTGCGGATCCATTGTAACAATGCCTATCCTTGTCAGCAAAACGGACAAGAATAGGACATGTTCTATCTTTTTTGCGGAACGGAAATACGGACATACGGAAATGGAATGCACACGGAGTAGGGTTGGGCGATATCAAAAATATTCCCACGATAACGATATCATGAAATTTATCGTGATAACGATATATATCGCGATAAATACTCATTTAGAAGAAAAACTTGTACTGTACTTATACTGTATGGGGGCCACAATGAGATGTTATACTGTATGGGGGCAGCCACAAGGAGACGTTATACTGTATGGGGGAAGCCACAAGGAGACGTTATACTGTATGAGGGCGGGCCACAAGGAGACGTTATACTGTATGGGGGCCACAAGGAGATGTTATACTGTATGGGGGCCACAATGAGATGTTATACTGTATGGGGCCAGCCACAATGAGATGTTATACTGTATGGGGCCAGCCACAATGAGATGTATACTGTATGGGGGCGGCCACAATGAGATGTTATACTGTATGGGGCGGCCACAAGGAGACGTTATACTGTATGGGGCAGCCACAAGGAGACGTTATACTGTATGGGGGCAGCCACAAGGAGATGTTATACTGTATGGGGGCAGCCACAAGGAGATGTTATACTGTATGGGGGCAGCCACCAGTAGACGTGATACTGTATGGGGGCAGCTACAAGGAGACGTTATACTGTATGGGGGCAGCCACAAGGAGACGTTATACTGTATGGGGGCCACAAGGAGATGTTATACTGTATGGGGGCCACAATGAGATGTTATACTGTATGGGGCCAGCCACAATGAGATGTTATACTGTATGGGGCCAGCCACAATGAGATGTTATACTGTATGGGGGAAGCCACAAGGAGACGTTATACTGTATGGGGCAGCCACAAGGAGACGTTATACTGTATGGAGGCAGCCACAAGGAGACGTTATACTGTATGGGGCAGCCACAAGGAGACGTTATACTGTATGGGGGCAGCCACAAGGAGACGTTATATACTGTATGGGGGCAGCGACAAGGAGATGTTATACTGTATGGGGCAGCTACAAGGAGACGTTATACTGTATGGGGGCAGCCACAAGGAGATGTTATACTGTATGGGTGGCCACAAGGAGACGTTATACTGTATAGGGGCAGCCACAAGGAGATGTTATACTGTACGGGGGCCAGAAGGTGACATTATATGTATGGGGTTAATGGGGCCAGAAGGAGACGTTATGGGCTTGGGCAGCTAGGAGACATTAAACGTTATACTGTATAGCACTATGGGACACTGTCCACCAGGGCAGCTGCCACAAGGAGACATTACAGTATGGGGAAGCAGCCACAAGGAGACATTACAGTATGGGGGAAGCAGCCACAAGGAGACATTACAGTATGGGGGAAGCAGCCACAAGGAGACATTACAGTATGGGGGTAGCAGCCACAAGGTGCCCCCCCCCCCATGTCTATGACCACCTGCCATACAGTAATTCCTTCTTCATGAGTTTAGGGAGGGACTCATGATGGATCATTCCCTGCCTGCTGGCTGCTATTAGTGCGGTGCAGGCGCAGCTAGCAGGAAGGACTGAGTAGGACAAGGCCGTGCCACAGTAGAAAAAGACATACAATTGGGGTCATATAGTCAGCGAAATTACACCTTTAATCGGGGCCGGCAGCTATAGGGTCTCTCTTGCTCCACAGGCGTAGTTAAATTTGTGGGAGTCGGAGTGGGACTTTCCCGCCACTCGCTCATGTCCTACGCTGCTCAGCCACAGCAGCCTTGCCGGGTCGGCATCTGATTCCAACGTCAGACGTCGGTGGGCGGAGACTGCATTATGGGAGCCAGCGAGGAGGAGCCTGGGTGGCCACTGCGGGCTACAGCTGGTATGTAATAATGTAGGTGCGGGCGGCCGTGGACTTAGATTTTGAAGCGGTCAGTGCACCTGACAGCTTCAATGACATCACAAAATACCGCGGTTATTAGGAAACAGCGATATCGCCATATCGCTGTTTCTTAATACCGCGGTATACCGCTCACACCGGTTTATCGCCCAACCCTAACACAGAGTATCTTCTGTTTTTTTTGCGGACCCATTGAAATGAATGGTTCCGCATACGGTCTGCAAAAAAAACGGAACGGACACGGAAACAAAATACAGTCGTGTGAATGAAGCCTAATACTGGTACTGTACTACGCTGCAGTTTTTCTGCCTTTGGATAACTACATACGTTGCGGACTCCACATGTTGTTTGCATGTGGGTTTTCACCAGTAAAGTGAGTGAGATTTGCCAAATTTCATGTACGCACTGCATAATCTTTCCATTTGGAGTTTGGGATCTGTAGAATCTCAACTGTGTGTGCGGCTTTTCTGTGTAGATCTCACCCTTTGCAATACAAACGGAAAAACCCACATCAAAATCTACAACTAAGGCTACTTTCACATTAGCGTTTATATATGCTGAAATGCTTCAGTTTGTCCCCATTCATTGTCAATGGGGACAAACTGAACTGAAGAGAATGGAGTGCTCCAAAATGCATGCTGCGGTTTTCTCTCCGGTCTGGGCATCTGCACCAAGACGGATCCGGAATGACCCCCAATGCAAGTCAATGGGGATGGATCCGTTTTCTCTGACACAATAGTAAACGGATCCGTCCTCCATTGACTTTCAATGGAGTTCATGACAGATCCGTCACCTGCACTTTTTCCCACAGCTCCCTCCTCCCTCCAGTAGAGGGCGCTGTGGGGAATCTTCCTTTCCTTGGTGCACCATCCTCCTCCTCCTGTGCTGTCCGGAACTGCTGGGTCCTTTGTAAGTATGTATGTGTGTATGTATGTGTATGTACGTGTGTTAGTGAGACTGTGTCTGACACGTGTGGGGCCGGAGCGCCGTTCCGGCCCCACACGTGCACCTGCGGCAGCACGGATCCGGCGGGACCCTTCACCCGCCGGATCCGTGCTGCCGCTAGTGTGAAAGTGGCCCAGCGCACTTGGATTTTGAACTGAAATGCAAGGAAACCCATGTGCAGGGAAAGAAGGAGCAGGTGTGTTGGCTTTCGTCGGCAGCCTCCATCTCTGCACTGTAAAAACACGCACACTCGGCCAATAGGATGGAAGATATAGCTGCTGGCTGAACAAGAGCTACGAAAAGTGTATGGAGACCTTTCACTTTTCAGCTATCACTATGTTCGTACTAAAAGCAGTATCTGGATGGGCTCATATGGCAAAGCTTCCACTTTCCAGCTGATAGAAGACGTCATACATTACCGCAAATGACACTATTATGACATACAATTAATAAAAAAATAAAATAAAAGTAAAAAAAAAAAACTAAAAAAAATAACATATATATATATATATATATATATATCACATCCTTAAAATGACCCCATGTTTGTGAACGAACAGGTCAATGTTCCCCGACAGTTTCATCTCCGTCCTCACTAACTTCCCAATATGCTCACAATAGCGCAGGTCACAGAATATCCAGATCTCTCGGACGTCTCGAGGCACTGTGGCATTACAGCTCGGAAGGAGGCCGTGTCTTATCATTCTGCTCAGTTTATCCCAGACGTCTTCCAAGCTCCGACCACCACAAGCTGACGGCAAGATCGTCCATCGTCCCCTATGAAACAGATGCAACTTGAGTCTATCCAAGATGAGCTTCAGTTCCGGAGACGGAGGAGGAATTGAATCTTTGCTCCCAGCTCTCCGAGTACAAACACTCCACGACCGCACATACGTGTTCTCCTTGCTTACAGTTTCACCCGTGTTTGGAGAGTCACATGTAGTGCTGTCCGGTCCTGGAGGTCCCTTTTGCTTGTCGTCGTCCCTGCTTGTGTTAGCCTTAAACTCTAACAGATGGGGTGTAGGATCATAACACGTGAAGGGCTCCGCATGGGCGGGATCAAAGGAGTCCTTATCTACTTTGGAGGACAGATCCACTGAGATAAAAGGAGGACATTTTTGAGGTTTAAGAATAAAATTAGGCAAATGGAATGGAAACCACGGAGCAAATTTTGGCAAGAGTCGGAGTGGAAATTCCTCCAGTGAGCCGGCTGCTATCCTCTGCAAATTGTCCGAATTCTTCTGCCCAGGCCGGCAATGCAAAATAACTTCCATCGCCAGTGCTCGGCTGGATCCACTGAGGACCTTCTCACCATCAGCGCACAAGCCAAGACATCTGAAGAGATCGCAGCCACCTTGTCTACTGTGCAGAAGCCGTCGATAGTGTGACCTCCGAGAAGCTGCCGCTCATTGTCTTCCATGTCTTCTTATCACTGATGACGGAGACCTGAGGCAGAAGCACGGCACAAAATAGTTGGGATAATGCACATCTTGGGGTCAGTTCATAAATAGGGAGCACCAATTTATCTACAGCGCTGCTAGGGCAAAGTGTATACTGACTACTGTCACTGTGTATTATAGAAGGAAGGTAATAAGGGTTAGTGAGTGCAACGTAACGAAATAAGACACTGAAGATATTAGGTTCTCGTCAGGTGGTGAAGAAGTGATGGGCATTGGGAGGGGGAAGGGGTGACAGTCGGGGGGTCTGCTCTTATTAGGTACATGGCTCCTCAGACACTGAGCCCAAAATACAGACGGACTTTGTAGATAACGACGTCAGTATATATGCAGGATGCCACTGCCGGGGAACTGTAGTATTACACCGAGCCTTTTGAAATCAATGGGTGACCATGTAATCGTCGCATTGTGCTGGCAATCCAATCTTGCTCATGGAGGGAGGTAACAAAAAAACAAACAAAAAAAAAGGTCCACCCCCGCACCCCCTCTATGACGTTCATATTTCCTGATAAATTACTGTAGGGTGTACAGTGACGTGCCTAACGTTTACCAGGCGTTTTTAACTAATTAGGCTACTTTCAGGATTCAGCAAAAACCCTTCCGTTACTGATAATACAACCGTCTGTATCTGTTATGAACGGATCCGGTTGTATTATCTTTAACATAGCCAAGACTGATCCGTCATGGACTCCATTGAAAGTTAATGGGGAATGGATCCGTTTTCTATTCTGTCAGAGAAAACGGATCCGTCACCGTTGACTTGCATTGTGTGTCCTGACGGACGCTCCACATCCCAGGACGGAAAGCATACCGGGAGCATGCTGCGGTTTGCCCTCCGGTATAAGAATACATTTTGGAGCACTCGTTACGATTTGTCCGCATTGACAATGAATGGGGACAAATCAGAAGCGTTTTTTTCCGGTGTTGAGACCCTATGACGTAACTCAATATCGGAAAATAGAAACGCTAGTGTGAAAGTAGTCTAAGCTGTGAGAAGGCTGCGGTGCTACTGCGAGCGCTGGTACCTTCTGAACAGCTAATCGGCGGGGGTCTGGGTGTCGAAACCCCCACTGATCAGAGACTGATGGACTATCCTGATGATAGGTCATCAGTTGGAAAGTTTTAGAGGTGACTTTTAGCTGTGAGTTCCTGAGATTAATGGGTGACAAACAATTCACAAGGAAACTACCTTCTAAGGCTCCATTCACACGTCCTGTTTTTCTTTCCTGATTCGATCCTGATTTTTTCCGGACACATTGAAATGAATGGATGGGGATCAGGATCAGGATCGAATCAGGAAAGAAAAGCAGGACGTGTGAATGGAGCCTAATTCACATTCCTGGTAGAAGATCCAGAAATTGACTCCACAAGAAGCCAGCGACATTTTGTAAAACATACACACACCTAGATGACAAGGCATACAACTCAAATCCTAACCCGACCGCAATGCCCCTCAGGGAGCACATTACAACTGATCGATGCTCAGGGGGGACGCAGGGACCTCATCAGAGACAACAAGGACTAGGCAGGGGAGGGTTATGAGATTAAAAAAACAAAAGGTCTGCTTTTTCCCCCCCAGGAAACAGCCCCACTCTTGCCCACAGGTTACATTTGGTATTGCAGCTCAGCCTATTCACTTAAAGTGGTTTTCCAGGAGTACAATATTGAGGACCTATCCTCACAACAGGTCATCAATATCTGATGGGTGGGGGGTCTGACACCTGGTAATGAGCAAGCATTGTGGACTCCTCACAGCCCACCAAGCACAGCGCTGTACACTGTATAGTGGCTGTGCTGGGTATTGCAGCTCAGCCCCATTCACTGAGCAGCATATAAGCCACGTGACCAATGAAAGAAACATCACTGGCCCAGGAAGAAGCTGCAACCTCTACAAACAGCTGATCGTATGATATGGGGGACCTATCCTGACTACCTATCTATCCCCGAAAAGCCCCCTTCTCTTTTAGGTTGGGGACCCCCAGTTATAAAACAAAAGAGACTACTGAACTAACATCATATAATATATACCTATAGAGGTGCGGAAAACTTACTGCAACTACAATATCGATCATAATCGCTCCTCCGCTCTAATTTTCCCTGCAGCCATGCCGTCACATTCTTGGCTACAGCACTGACGTAGCCGCATACAGTACATGACTTCTGCAGCCAATCGCTAGCCTCTGGGGTACAGAGTACATGACTGCTGCAGCCAATCGCTAGCCTCTGTGGTACAGAGTACATGACTGCTGCAGCCAATCGCTAGCCTCTGTGGTACAGAGTACATGACTGCTGCAGCCAATCGCTAGCCTCTGTGGTACAGAGTACATGACTGCTGCAGCCAATCGCTAGCCTTTGTGGTACAGAGTACATAACTGCTGCAGCCAATCGCTAGCCTCTGTGGTACAGAGTACATGACTGCTGCAGCCAATCGCTAGCCTCTGTGGTACAGAGTACATGACTGCTGCAGCCAATCGCTAGCCTCTGTGGTACAGAGTACATGACTGCTTGCAGCCAATCGCTAGCCTCTGTGGTACACAGTACATGACTGCTGCAGCCAATCGCTAGCCTCTGTGGTACAGAGTACATAACTGCTGCAGCCAATCGCTAGCCTCTGTGGTACAGAGTACATGACTGCTGCAGCCAATCGCTAGCCTCTGTGGTACAGAGTACATGACTGCTGCAGCCAATCGCTAGCCTCTGGGGTACAGTGTACATGACTGCTGCAGCCAATCGCTAGCCTCTGGGGTACAGAGTACATGACTGCAGCAGCCAATCGCTAGCCTCTGGGTACAGAGTACATGACTGCAGCAGCCAATCGCTAGCCTCTGGGGTACAGAGTACATGACTGCAGCAGCCAATCGCTAGCCTCTGGGGTACAGAGTACATGACTGCAGCAGCCAATCGCTAGCCTCTGGGGTACAGAGTACATGACTGCAGCAGCCAATCGCTAGCCTCTGGGGTACAGAGTACATGACTGCTGCAGCCAATCGCTAGCCTCTGGGGTAAGAGTACAGACTGCAGCAGCAATCGTAGCTCTGGGTACAAGACAGACTGCAGCAGCCAATCGTAGTCTCTGGGGTACAGAGTACATGACTGCAGCAGCCAATCGCTAGCCTCTGGGGTACAGAGTACATGACTGCAGCAGCCAATCGCTAGCCTCTGGGGTACAGAGTACATGACTGCAGCAGCCAATCGCTAGCCTCTGGGGTACAGAGTACATGACTGCAGCAGCCAATCGCTAGCCTCTGGGGTACACAGTACATGACTGCTGCAGCCAATCGCTAGCCTCTGTGGTACACAGTACATGACTGCTGCAGCCAATCGCTAGCCTCTGTGGTACACAGTACGACTGCTGCAGCCAATCGCTAGCCTCTGTGGTACACAGTACATGACTGCTGCAGCCAATCGCTAGCCTCTGTGGTACAGGGTACAAGACTGTAGAGGCCACTGCTTGGCTGCAGCAGTCAGGTGCAGTATAGGGGCACAATGCCGCCATGTGAATAAAGCCCGACCACAACTTTTAAAGTGTCATTCCATTTGGGGAAACCAGTTTCCCACAGCACACCGCCAGAGATCGGCAGGCGGCCACGCGTCTGGCTGTGTAGCCTCTGACTGCATATGGGGTTTGCAGGAAAGGAAGGCAGGCGCCCCATTCATGAACACTAGTGTAAAGAAAAATGGAAAGTGTTGCCCATAGCAACCAATCAAACCACTTTTTTCCTAACCTGTGCCATCAGTTTCTATGATCTCCTACGATTTGCCTTGCACCCAAGGGTCTGACCCATAGACCTCAGTTTGCAGGGAAGGCTTGGCACACCATGACAGATACAGGAAGTGGAGCCCAGACTGATACCAGGCCCACCCAAGCCCTCATACACTGCCTCTGTACCTTTAAGGGCCAGTAAGTGCTCCTGTTTAGGCTGGTTGACGTCCATGTCGCCCACAATGTCCGTAGCCGAGGAACTCACTCCTAGGACGGACTCTACGGATCCCCTCACGGAACACAATTCTTCCTGACGCGGCCCAATGGCAGACTGGAATCTCGTGATTGTCGTCACCAGATCACATGACCTCCAGTGTTCGTTTCAGGGGCTCACCAGTCGCAATAAAGTTATTTAAAAATGTCTTCAAATTACATATAATAGTGTCATCCACACTACCGTAATGTATATGAAAGAAGGAACGCGCTACATTACTGCTTTATATAAAACCGACGTTGTTTCTTACCCACACTAAACATGGCCGCCACTAAGCGCAGTCTATTTTATACATACGTGCAAGTACTGGCAGAATTTGGATCGAACCATCAGTGACATGGGGGGGTCATTTATTGTAATTTCCCTTATTTGTATCAGAAAGCTTCCGAATCTTTGACTTACATTAACGTTAGCACTTTATATACTGCGTTTTAATGAGAAACTAATTATTTTCCTAGTTAGTTCTGATTGTAACGGTTCTATTTATCACGAGCTGTTCTTCGTTACCCCTTGTTGCTTTTGAACCGCCGTCCTGCCAATATGGCCGCCGCTGCAGCCGCAGCTGTAAATAGGCACGGCTCTGCGGGCAGGATGGAGAGCATCAGCAGGCAGAGTCGGGTGGGTCCAGGAGGGGCAGTAAAGGTGAGTCTAGCACCTAAGGGACGTTAATGGGTGGAGCTGTGGTAGGGCATGGCGGGAATATTTGTGAGGGGCCTGGAGCTCTGTTCACACGTCACCGTGTCAGCCTGCTGCTGCCTGTGCGATAGAAGTGGAGTGGGGCAGTTGTATTTTAGGCTCAGCCTAAGCACATCGGCTTTGTGGCTTCACTGCAAAAACATTAGCTTGGTCAACCCTTGCATGATCCCATAGGAAAACTCTGCAGCCGTGTGATGCTGCTGCAGATTGTGTATCCCCCATGAAGCCCTTGCTATACCCCATGTCAGATGTCCCGGAGTAATAAGTTATCAGGATGCAACTGGGACGTGGCATCCAAGGGTGACATCTGGAAGTCTGCGGAGCCTTGTGTCTTCTGCTGTGGTCACAGTATCCCCCTGAATAACTGTAACTTTCACACTAACGCATAGCATCCAGACTGAATCTTTCCATGGGTCTGCTTTCAGGAAAAATGGCATCATGTTCTATATTCTGCATTTTTCATGCAGCCCTGGCCCCATAGAAGTAAATGGGGCTTCTGTGATGGTTGCTAGGAGATGTAGATTGTTTTTCATCAGTTTTGTGAAAAAACGAATCAAAAACTGATTGCATCAGTGTGGAAGAAGTTGAAACGCTGAACACAATTGCGGACAAAACTGACTCAACCTGCTTGCAAAACGATACGTTTTTATTCCTGAACAGACCCTGAGAGAATCCGTAACGCTAGGCTGAAAGAGGCCTAAGGAGTGCATGCACACAAACGTATTTTCTATCCTTGTCCGTTCTGTGTTGTGTGTGTTTTTTTTTTTTCTGGACCACATGCGAAACATACGGAAGGTACTCGGTGTGCATTCCGTTTGTGTATGTCCGTATTGCTAAAAAAAAAAAAAAAATAGAACCTGTCCTATTATTGTCTGCATTACGGACATGGAAAGGACTGTTCTATTAGGCCCCTTTCACACGAGCGGGAGACTCGCATGTCTCCCGCAACGGATCTACAGGGCTGGACTCCGCACTGACAGGGATCGCATAGCATTATATGCCGGAGTCCAGCCCTGTAGATGCGTTGCGGGAGACATGCGAGTCTCCCGCTCGTGTGAAAGGGGCCTTAGGGTCAGCTGTTCCGTTCCTCAAAATATGGAATGCACATGGACGTCATCCGTATTTTTTGCAGACTGCGAAATACATACGGACGTGTGCATGTGCCCTAAGGATGATGCCAATTGATCATCTGGTATTTGCCCATTGCCAATGACAGGCATGCTGCTGCACAGGGCACAGTCTGTAGCCTCTCCTGTGCCTGAGGCCGAATTCATGCATTCATATTAGGGCTCATTCACACAGCAGTGTTCAGCCGCAGCTCCCCTGATCCAAACTCACTGTATCATAATAATGTTGAAGTGAGTTCCTATCTGAATGTGAGTCTATCATACTGTACTCATGATGATGTGAGTACAGTACAATATACCTGCGGTCAGATAGGACCTCACTGCGTCATAAATCACGGATACAGTGAGGTTGGGTCAGAGGAGCTGCCGCGGGTCCAGGAGATGTGACCGCCACATGGGCCGGGTTTTGTTTTGTGCATGAGGCCTAAGGCCTGTATTCACGTCACATTTTTGTCCCACTTGATGGATGCCTCGGGCAGATGCTGTACTGTGGGTTCCAATCACCGGCGCGCTGTTCCAGCATTGAGGGTTTCGTCCCTACACACTGGAAGCGTGACGTCCCATCCGTTGTCATCATAATATACCAATTCTAGAGCATTTTGTCTTAGAACTCTACGTTCCTCTTTTATTACTCCTGGACACTTATGAATAAATTAAGTAGGGAGGTGGAGGTGGCTAGCCTGTCGAGCAGATGCAAGCCGGATTTGTCAAATGTGGCTCTTTTTAAAAAAAAAAAAAAAAAAAAGCCACAAAAATTGTTGCAAACTCACTCCAGTAAAGTGATGGTGGAGAAAGTGGAGTAACATCTGAAGACAGAAGCGTTAGACTAGGGGTTGTCCAGCCTTTAAGAGATGCCCTATCTTCAGGATCACTAGCTGATCAGTGGCTTTATTCTGTCCACGATGGGGACACAACCAAATGGAACGGAAGGCATTCTGGTGACTCCGTTCAGTTCAGTTTTTCCCCCCATTGACAATGAATGGGCACAAAATGGAATAGTTTCCCCTGCTATTGAGATCCTATAACTGGTCTCAATAGTGGAAAGAGAAAGCACAGATGTGAAAGTAGCCTAATTGAGAAGGGTGCAGGGACCTCTGCTGATCAGCTAGTTCTCGGCTTTCCTGAAGATGCAGCATGGCTTAAAGGCGTTGTGTGAATCCCAAATCAGTTTTAATTATGACCCAGAAACTGATTAGCATAAAGAAAAAAACCAAACCCTTGCCTATTCACCGATGCTTTGTTCCAGTGCTAAGGGTCTTGTCCTGTTTGCTTCCGTCTACAGTGGCCCAGAAGTGTGAATTTCCATCTGTAGTCATTTGCACTGGACTCAGCGGTGATGTGGTCACTGCTGAGGCCAGTGAATGGTTGCAGTGTTGCATTTCACCACAGAAGGCACAGGGGATTGGAAGCAGTTGGGACGAGACCCTCTGAGCAGGAACGGAGCACTGTTGATTAGGTGAGGTTTTTTTTCTTTATGGTACTCAGTTTCAGAGCCTTAGTTAACATTTCTTTGGGGGTCAGAACTCGCAGTATCATAGATCCCTATGAGTGGGCCAGTTGGTTCCGATAGGTGTAATCTGGCTGCCCTCCCCATGTGATGCCAGGGCAAGGTAGGTGTCAATCTGTGAATACAATATGGGCCTGTAGGGGGCGCTCTATTACACATTGCTGATTTTGGCACGTCCTGATACAATGCTGCGCTGTCAGATCACCTGCAAACCTGATGGCTATTGGATCACTTGTCTTCAGATTTTTAGGACTTCACCCTCCATCTGCGGCGTCCCAGTGGCTCTGCCTCTCTCGCTCTCTCAGGCTCCCTCCTGCTTATTTGTTGTAAACTCTCTTGTCTTCTGGGCTTCTTAGGTTCTGGAGTGTGGTGTCTGTGAAGACGTCTTCACGTTACAAGGGGACAAAGTGCCACGTTTACTGCTGTGTGGCCACACGGTCTGCCATGACTGCTTGACCCGCCTTCCTCTACATGGCAGAGCAGTACGCTGCCCATTTGACCGGCAAGTTACTGAACTAGGTAAAAGTTTTTATTTTAATTAACCTTTTACAAGGTGGCTTTTACTGAAAGGGGTTGTCATGTTTCATCATATAGATCTATCCTCAGGACAGGTCATCAATATCTGATCGGACGCCGAATCCCAGCACCCCTGTAATAATAACAGTACAGTGGTACCTCAAGTTACAATAGGGGTGGAAGCAGCACTGCTATTACCTGGGAACCAGGTTGTAGAATCTTTGAGAAAATCCTAATAGCGAAATGTGGGTGCTCGCAGTATGCAGGTCCTGGCTTCAAGGTCCCGTATGGAAACAACTTGTAGAAATCCACAGATTTCCAAATGCAGGTGGTGTTTATTAAGGCATCATAGTACAGTGCGACGTTTGGGCTCAGTAGAGCCTTTCTCAAGCAAGTGATGTGAAAAGCACCTATATATAGTGTATATCGTGCAGGGTGGCACCCTTTGGTCATCCCCAATTATGCAAATGATATACATTTTACATATATACATAACATAGTCTATTTTTGCTCATTGTGATATCATAACAATGAGCACAAATAGATATAAAAATATCACATGATCTACCCCATCAAGTGAACGGCGTAAAAAAAATATATAGAAAAATGCCCCTAAACTGCTTTTTTGTGACTTAACCTCCCAAAAATGAGATTAAAAAGTGATCAGAAAGCCGGATGTATCCCAAAATGGTGCCATTAAAAAGCAAGTTTGTCCCGCAAAAAATAAGACCTCACGCAGCTCAGTCCACAAAAAAATTAAAAAGTTATCGCTCCTAAAAACCATGACAGAAAATTCCATGTTAGAAAATGCAGATGCTGCTCCTCCCCTTCTGAGCCCTGGCGTATCCCCAAATAACAGTTTATGACCACATGTGGGGTGTTTCTGCAAACTGAAGAATCGGGGGAATAAATATTGAGTTTTGTTTTGTTGTTAACCCTTGATGTGTTACAGGAAAAAATGATTAAAATGGAAAATCTGCAAAAAAAGTGAAATTTTTAAATTTCACATCTATTTTGCTTTAATTCCTGTGTAATACTTAAAGGGTTAACAACATTTCTAAAACCAGTGTTGAATAGTTTGAGGGGTGTAGTTTCTAAAATGGGGTCATTTATGGGTGGTTTTTATTATGTAAGCCTCACAAAGTGACTTCAGAACTGAACTGGTCCTTAAAGGGGTTGTCCGGGTTCAGAGCTGAACCCGGACATACCTTTCAATTCACCCAGGCAGCCCGCCTGAACAGGGCATCGGAGCATCCTATGCCGGTGACGTCACCAAACTCAATGCCGGGCGGAAGCCTCCGCCCGGCAGCGAATGTTTACAAACAAAAGAGCCCTTGCCCTGCGAGATCCAGCCCAGGGCAAGGGAAGGCATTGGAGCATGAGATGCTCCGATGCCCTGTTCAGGAGGGCTGCCGGAGTGAGAATCTGGGTATGTCCGGGTTCAGCTCTGAACCCGGACAACCCCTTTAAAGTTGATTTTGCAAATTTACAAAAATTGCTTCTAAAATTCTAAACCTTCGAATGTCCTAAAAAAATAAAATGACACTACCAAAATGATGTCAACATAACGTAGACATATGGGGAATGTACATTAATGAATATTTTATGGGGTATCACTATCTGTCTTCAAAGCAGAGAGATTCAAATGTAGAAAACAGTGATTTCTTTCAAATGTTCGTTAACTTTTGGATTTTCTTTTATAAATAAAAGTAAAACATATTGACTCAAATTTACCATTAACTTGAAGTACAATGTGTCACGAGAAAACAATCTCTGAATGGCTTGGATAAGTAAAAGCGTTCCAAAGTTATTACCACATGAAGTGACACATGTCAGATTTGCAAAATTAGGCCTGGTCAGGAAGGGGGGAAGTGGCCCGGACTGGAAGAGGTTAATAAACACCACCTGCATTTGGAAATCTTTGGAGTGCTGTGGATTTCTTCAAGTTATTTCAAGTTACAATATGTCATCCAAATAGAGCTGGGCGATATGGCCAAAAAAAAAATATTTTTTTTTTTTTTTAATTTTGGACGATTCACGATTTAAATCTCGATTTTCTTATGTTATTAAAAATATAAAAAAATAAATAAAAACCTACTGTGCCCCCATCAGACCCCGATAATTCGATTAATCGCCCAGCCCTACATCAAGAGAAGAGAAAATGAAGATTTAAGAAAAATAAGCAGATAACTAAGACAGCTAAAACAAGTCCTTACATATAACAGTCAGGAATAGCTGATAACTAGTAACTAATCCAGCTATTTACCAGAGAAGTGACCTTGATTGGTTGGATCTCAGTCTGAGACATTGTATGTTGAGTCTAGTTTCAACTTACGATGGGTCAGAAAGACCATTGTATGATAAAAATATTGTATCCTGAGGCCATTGTATCTTGAAGCATCACTGTATTGCGATACTCTATACCAAATCGATACCATACAAAAGAAAATCAGGAAAACACCCACACAGTGATGGGATCACTTATAATGTGAGGCACATGGAAGCCTAAATTGATAAAACCATATCCCTTACATTACTAGTAACCTCATCCAGTACCTCCTCACATAATGGACAGTATGGGGTTAATGCGGGAGGTACCTGATGAGCCACTTACTATTAGGCCCCTTTCACACGAGCGGGAGACTCGCATGTCTCCCGCAACGGATCTACAGGGCTGGACTCCGCACTGACAGGGATCGCATAGCATTATATGCGATCCCTGTCCGTGCGGAGTCCAGCCCTGTAGATGCGTTGCAGGAGACATGCGAGTCTCCCGCTCGTGTGAAAGGGGCCTTAGGGTCCATTCACATGTCCTAGAAATGTGTCCGCATCCGTCCGTTCTGCAATTTTGCGGAACGGGTGTAGGACCCATTCGTTCCCAATGGGGCCGTCAGCATCCGCATTTCCAGTCCGCGGCCCCGCAAAAAAATAGAACATGTCCTATTGTCCGCAGCCACGGACAAGAACAGGCATTTCTGTTATAGAGCCGGCCATGTGCAGACCGCAAAACACTTACGGACGTCTGAATGAAGCCTTAAAGGGGTTGTCCGAGTTATTTTTTTGTTCTTTATATGTTTCTAACTTGTCAGGTATAACAACTTTCCCATATACTTTGTGTTTCTAAAGCTGCTGGTTTCTCAGAGTTGACTGAGGGTCACATGACCTGTGATGTCACCTTATCTCCCTGCTCTGTGATGTTTCATGTACAAGCCTCAGAGTTCAGATAAGTCTGTACACGAGACGTCACTGGCCACGCCCCCTTCCTTTGCCTGGCTGCTATCTGCTCTCTCCCTGGTTTCCTTCAGATAAAACATTAACCCCTTCAGCCAGAACACACTGAGGGCTCAAGGCTTTATAACAAATAGTAGCTGCAGCAGTGAGGGGAGACAAATGCTGGGCAAGGAGCTATAGAAGAATTGTATTGTACAAGAACAGGTAGGGAGAAATTCCTGTGTGTATCAGCAGTGTCATTGTACAGCTGGGACTTGTAGTCCTACACAAACAACATGCTGCTGAGTATTCCAGGAGGCAGACATGTCACTCAGCGCTTATATTCACTGCCTTTGCAGAGAAGGGGGGAAGGGCAGAGATTGTTATTATTGCATGTAAACAAAGGCCAGAAGAGAACCAGGGAAATTAGGAAATAGAGATTTTTTTTTTTGCCTAAAACTTGCTGAACTTAGTTATATATTGCTGCCCATCAGATTTACAGTGCTATATATTTTTTTTCATAACTTGGACAACCCCTTTAATGTGAGGCACATGGTTTTTATCAATTTGAACCTCCATGTGCCTCACGTTAATAACCCCATCATTTACCTCACATTTAACCCCATGTTGCCCATTATACCAGGTACATGGGGTCACTTCCTATTAATGTGAGGCACATGGAGGTACTAAAGAAATAACACTATGTGCCTCACATGAATAGGCATACAGAGTGTCTCCATGAAGCACACACCTGTCCCCTACTTGTGAGACAATCTCCATCTGAAAACAGCCGGAAACTTCTCCTGGTTTCTGTAGGTTAAAGGACCCGTGATGACATCATTGCCATTCGCCTAGTAATGTATGGGTGTTACTGGTCACATGGCATTGTCATAACAGGTCCTTTTCCTACCAGTACGGCGAGGAATGTAAACCCCTCCTGTGTATATGTCCTTCACTCCTATACTCCCTCCATCAGGACACTCGGCCTTTTCATTGGTGATGGTGGCCGACCGCGTCAAAGTGGGGAAGGAGGGACACGCTCCCTGCTTATCCACTGTGCAGCCACTGATAAGGACATGCTGTGTGCACCATGTTCTCTCACAGGTACTGATGCTAAGCTAACAGTTTGTGGACTGCAAAAAATTAAGACTTATGGTCGTTTGTATGAGGCCTTATACTGAATCTCTTCATGCATGACTATATGTTAATCTGCTCCGCTCTTCCTGAGCTATAACCCGCTGCCTGCATCTCAGATACTGTGTTCTGTGTGACAGGTGACTTACCACATAGTCCACATACTCTGCGGGCAGAATTTCAGCTGATTCTGTCAGGATTTAGGTGTGTGAACATGGCTCAAGTCCTCTTTTAGGAGATCTGTAACATTGAACGTGCCTGATGACATGGAATCCAAAGGAATTTTGATTACTCCTATCATTCTACATATGGATCTCTACTGTTGTAACTTGGAGGGATTCTGTCCAGATTTGCTAGCGTGTTTAAGGTTTCCTAAAAATTGCCTTTTTTTTATAAACAGGAGACTCTGGTGTTTGGGGACTAAAGAAAAACTTTGCTCTACTGGAACTGCTGGAACGACTGCAGAATGGTGCAAGTGGCCAGAGTGGATGCACAGAAGAGTCGGTGGGAGGATATGGAGAGGTATACCTGACCGGCTGCCGTCGTGAAAACTTTTATTCTCTAAATGCATTGGTTCCTTCAAAAAGCATGTGTGTTTATACTCGGTGGCGTAACTAGAAATGACTGGGCCGCACTCCTGAGGCTAGTCAAGATCACTCTGTCAGACGAGGCCGGCAGTGCTCTGTTTTCTACAGTGTCCTGTATATAATGTTGTATAATACTGTTGAGGGGGCATTGACAATAAAGTGTTTTAGTCCTCCTCCTGGGTGGTCCCTTCTGAGTTTGGGCCCCAAAGCAGCCGCTCCCCCATAGCTACGCCCCTGTTTTTATTCCAGAAACAGTCTTGAATATAATCTAGAGTTGTTTTTTTTAACATTGGAAGGTATACAGTACATTTGGAAATACTTTAGACCCATTCACTTTTTCACATTTGTTATGTTGCGGTCTGGTGCTAAAATAGAAACAAGTTCCACTTTTTCCCTGTTCTCATGCACTCAATATCCCATATTGACAAAGTGACTACAGAATGTGAGAAATATTTGCTAGTTTATTGAAAAGGAAAAACTAAAATCTTATATTGCTATAAGCATGCATACCCTGTACTTAGTTGAAGCACCTTTGGCAGTGATTACAGCCTCCAGTCTTCTTGGGGATGATTCCACAAGGTTTACGCATCTGGATTTAGGGATTCTTCTCCGCAGATCCTCTCAAGCTCTGTCAGGTTAAATGGGGACTGGCAATGGACAGACATTTTGAAAGGTGAAACTTCAGCTCAGCCGGACGTCCAGATAGGGTTGTCGCGGGTATCGATATTTCGATACTGAATCGATACTTTTATACCAGTATCGATTCGGTTCCCGGGATTTGCTCTTTTGTGATACCTTTGGCAGATAAAATAAAAAAACTTCTCCATTCTCCTGCGCCACGGCTCCGCTCAGGATCCGGCGCTCCTCTGTCTTCTCTGCCCGCGCTGCACTGTCCTGACCGCATACAGCGTCAGGACGTAGTGTGCGCACTCTGACCTGACACTGCAGTGCCGGGAGGAGAAGACACAGGAGCGCCGGACCCGGAGGGGAGCTGCGGCGCAGGAGAGGTAAGAGAAGTTTTTATTTTATTCTAATGGGGGCACGGTGGGCCGATGTGAGGTCTGAGGGGGGACACAGTGGGCCGATGTGAGGTCTGAGGGGGGCACACAGATTTTTGGGTGTTTCATTTTTTTGTTATGGTATCGAGTATGGCAGTACTCTTTCTTAGTATCGAAATCAGATCAAAATTTTGGTATCGTGACAACCCTACGTCCAGAGCACACTGGGTTCTCGTTAAGAATATCTCTGTACTTTGGTCAGGGTGGAGGGAAAGCTGCAGTCTCCCTGTCCCAACTGCTGACAAACACCCCTACAGCATGATTCTGCCACCGCCATGCTTCACTGTAGGGATGGTATTGGGCAGATGATGAGCAGTCCATCGTTTCCTCCAGACATGATGCTTAGAATCTTGTTAGAATCTTGTTCCTCATAGTAGTCTGACAGTCCATTTAGGTGCTTGCTTTTTTTTTTTTTTGAAACTCCAGGCTGCCATAAAGCCCAGATTATTGGAGTGCTGCAGTGGTGGCTGACTTCCTGGACGCTCAGCCAGAGTGACCATTAGCTTCTTGGTTGCCCGTCTTACCAAGGTCCCCCCAAATACTTGGTTTGGTGGGGTGGCCATTTCTAGGAAGAGTCCTGGTTGTTCCAAACATCTTCCATTTAAGAATTGTGGAGGCCATTGAGCTCTTGGGAACCTTCAGTGCCACAGAACTTGTTTTGTCCCCTTCTCCAGATCTGTGCCTCCACACAATCCTGTCTCTGAGCTCTACAGGCAGTTCTTTCATCCTCGTGGCTTGGCTTTTGCTCTGATATGCATTGTGAACTGTCAAACCTTATATAGACAGGGCTGTGTATTTCCAAGTCAGGTCCAATCAACTGAATTTACCACAGATGGACTCCAATCAAGGTATAGAAACATCTCAAAGAGGATCAAGAGAAATGGGAGGCCCGTAGGTAGCATGAATAACCTGCTGGTGTTCGTTACAACTGGAGCTTTGTCTGTTTCTGACGCTGGTCTCCAGTATTTTCATAGTAAAGCATGTGGTTTTCAGCTTTTGTCTGTGTCTGGGGGTTGTGGGGCTGATGCATGAGTTGGAGAGGGCTTGCCTCATATGACAGATATTGCAGGCTCGTTGTTAGGAATGCCAGAAATGTCTGATTTTGTCATAGATCTAGTCAGTACCTCCTACCGAAGTGAGGTAAATAGCCAGGAGCAGATTAGCTGTGACTGCAATTCAAAAGCAGCGTCCTGTGGACTCCAAGATATACAAAAAAACCTGTTATATGTATGACTTTATATTTACTATGCTTGTACATTTGATGTTGGTGGGGTCAGTCCATGTATACTCTGATAATCTTTATCTAACTGTTCACAAAATATATAGCCGTGCCTGAATCCCCTTTATAAAAAATGTTTAATTTCACCCATGATATGAACAGTATAGAAAAGCACAACTTGTCATCTACATGGATGAAAGTTTTGGGGCACCTACACATTACAGCCACAGGAGCTTTTTAAATCCATGGATGTGGAATTGTCCTTCATCCCTTTACAACTAAAAGAAGTCTTCTCTTCTAGGAAGACTTTGTACAAGATTTAAAGGGGTTCTGCAGTTCTATAAAACTGATGATCTATCCTCTGGATAGATCATCAGCCTCTGATCGGCGGCGGTCCGACACCAGGGATCCCCGCCGAACAGCTGTTTGAGAAGGCAGCAGTGCTGCAGGAGCGCTGCGGCCTTCTCTGTGTATTCCTCAGGTCCAGTGATGTCACAACTAGTATCACTGGCCTGGGCGGGGCTAAGCTCCATTCAAGTAAACAGAGCTTAGCCCCGCCCAGGCCAGTGATACTAGTTGTGACGTCACTGGCCTGCGGTAAACACAGAGAAGGCCGCGGCGCTCCTCCAGTGCCGCTTCCTTCTCAAACAGCTGATCGGCGGCGGTCCCGGTGTCGGACCGCCGCCGATCAGAGGCTGATGATCTATCCAGAGGAATACAGTCCGGCAAGTAACGTTCTCCTGGCAATCGCCAAACCCGGACTCCGACCATCAGACTGCCAGATAGAGAAGAATAATTCGTCACTCTGCAGGACATCTATCCACTGCTCCAGAGTCCTGAGACTCCATGACTGCTCCATCTGATGCTTAGTGATGTAAGGCTTACAAGCAGCTGCTCGGCCATGGAAACCCGTGCCATGAAGCCCCCCAGTGCACGGTTTTGATGTTCATGACAGAGGGGGCTTCGAGCTCTGCAGTTATTGAGCCAGCAGAGCCTTGCAAATTTTATGCTCTATGGTGGAGATTTATCCAACCGGTGTAAGGTAGAACTGGCTTAGTTGCCCTCAACAACCAATGAGAGACGTCAACATCCCCATAAAAGTGGACTCCAGTTGATTGCTATGGGCAAGTAAGGCTACTTTCACACTTGCATTGTAAGGATCCGTTTGTGAGATCCGTCACAGGCTCTCATAAACGGTCCTGAACTGATCAGTTTTGTCCTAATGCATTCTGAATGGAAAAGGATCTGTTCAGAATGCATCAGTTTTGCTTCAGTTCAGTCTCTATTCCGCTTTGAAGGCGGACACTAAGACGCTGCCTGCCGCGGTTTGGTGTCTGCATGAAGAAACTGATCCAAACGGTGTAAGTCAATGGGGACGGATCCGTTTTTTCTCAGACACAATAGAAAACGGGTCCGTCCCCCATTGACGTTCATTGGAGTTCATGACGGATCCGTCTTGGCAATGTTAAAGATAATACAACTGGATCCATTCAGAACGGATGCAGACGGTTGTATTATGACGGAAGCGTTTTTGCTGATCCATGATGGATCCAGCAGAAACGCTGGTGTGAAAGTAGCCTAAGCCAGTTCTAGGTTACACCAGTCTGATAAATCTCTCCCTATGTGCCTCATACCTGGCAACCTGCTCTGTAACTTTACCAGTTTCTGTGGTTCCTAAACTCTTCCACTTTGCAGTAATACTATTCACATTTGATGGAATATCTAGGGCAGTGGTGGCGAACCTATGGCACTGGTGCCAGAGGCGGCACTCGGAGCCCTCTCTGTGGGCACCCGTACCCTGGAAAACGTCTCTGGTGTACCAATATGCCTTAGACTTCTCCTGCCATTCATCAGCGCAGGGTGCATTATGAACAGCACAGACAGCACATTGAATGTAAGCAGACTATTATAGCTAAATAATACATGGAAGATATAATATATTTGGAATTCAGGTTAAAAACCCGCTCTAAGGTAACTGCTGTATTGTGAACGCACATTACATGAGCATGAGGAGACACATCTTGGGGTACTTTCACATCTGCGTTTTGGAAGCAAAGACAAAAAAAATACTACAAGCTGCGTTCTTGTCTGCGCTTCCAAATTGCAGAGAAACGGATCCTGTTCCAAGAACAATTCATCTCTATGGAGCAGGATCCGTTTATAAAGTCTGCGTTTTGGATGGATCCTGACTATTGCGTTTTCAACTGGTAGCGTCCAAAACACAGATGTACCCTAGGACGTGTCTCCACATGCTCATGCAATGTGTGTTCACAATACAGCAGTTCCCTCAGAGTGGGTTTGAAAAGGAGCAAGCCAGCCTCAACTACTACATGGCCACGGTGGTCATAACTAGGGGCAACGGCCTGACTGATGTGTGTGGGACAATGGATATACAAATAGGGAAATCTTCTAAACTGTACATTTTATATAAATACATTCTATTAGTAATAATATTGGTATGGCTATATCTAACTATACAAACTACATTTGTGAGATGGGAATACCCCTTTAATCCTGGTATGGGCAGCAGAGACCGAAGAGACCCCACCCTTCTGCTCTGATACTTTGTTCTGGATCGCCACGGGAGCAGTTTACTGACTGTAGCAGGGCTCCCATACTGTCACTTTTTGTTTACTTTAAATCTCGTCATCTGACAACTCTGGCTTAAAGGGATGGTCTCACTTCAGCAAGTAGCATTTATCATGTAGAGAAAGTTAATACAACCCACTTACTAATGTATTGTTGTTCTCCATATTTCTTCCTTTGCTGGCTGGATTCATTTTTCCATCACATTATACACTGCTCGTTTCCATGGTTACAGACCACTCTGCAATCCATCAGTGGTGGTTGTGCTTGCACAATATAGGAAAAAGCACTAACGTATGTGCGCTCCCATGGTCCCGGCCACCAGAGAGGCTGATGCTTTTTCCTATAGCTTGCAAGGACGACCACCACTGCTGGATTGTAGGGTGGTCTGTAACCATGGAAACGAGCAGTGTATAATGTGATGGAAAAATGAATCCAGCCAGCAAAGGAACCAATATGGAGAACAACAATACATTAGTAAGTGCCTTATATTAACTTTCTCTACAGTCATGGCCAAAAGTTTTGAGAATGACACAAATATTATATTTTCACATGATCTGCTGCCCTCTGGTTTTTATGTGTGTTTGTCTGATGTTTTTATCACATACAGAAATATAATTGCAATCATATTATGAGTAACAAAAGCTTATATTGACAGTTAGAATGAGTTAATGCAGCAAGTCAATATTTGCAGTGTTGACCCTTCTTCTTCAGGACCTCTGCAATTCTCCCTGGCATGCTCTCAATCAACTTCTGGACCAAATCCTGACTGATAGCAGTCCATTCTTGCATTTTGTCAGAATTTGTAGGTTTTTGTTTGTCCACCCGTCTCTTGATGATTGACCACAAGTTCTCAATGGGATTAAGATCTGGGGAGTTTCCAGGCCATGGACCCAAAATCTCTGTTTTGTTCCCTGAGCCATTTAGTTATCACCTTTGCTTTATGGCAAGGTGCTCCATCATGCTGGAAAAGGCATTGTTGATCGCCAAACTGCTCTTGGACGGTTGGGAGAAGTTGCTCTCGGAGGACATTCTGGTACCATTCTTTATTCATGGCTGTGTTTTTAGGCAAGAGAATGAGAGAGCCGATTCCCTTGGCTGAGAAGCAACCCCACACATGAATGGTTTCAGGATGCTTTACAGTTGGCATGATACAAGACTGGTGGTAGCGCTCACCTCGTCTTCTCCGAATAAGCTGTTTTCCAGATGTCCCAAACAATCGAAAAGGGGATTCATCAGAGAAAATGACTTTACCCCAGTCCTCAGCAGTCCACTCCCTGTACCTTTTGCAGAATATCAGTCTGTCCCTGATGTTTTTTCTGGAGAGAAGTGGCTTCTTTGCTGCCCTCCTTGAGACCAGGCCTTGCTCCAAGAGTCTCCGCCTCACAGTGCGTGCAGATGCACTCACACCTGCCTGCTGCCATTCCTGAGCAAGCTCTGCACTGCTGGTAGCCCGATCCCGCAGCTGAAACACTTTTAAGAGACGGTCCTGGCGCTTGCTGGTCTTTCTTGGGCGCCCTGGAGCCTTTTTGGCAACAATGGAACCTCTCTCCTTGAAGTTCTTGATGATGCGATAGATTGTTGACTGAGGTGCAATCTTTCTAGCTGCGATACTCTTCCCTGTTAGGCCATTTTTGTGCAGTGCAATGATGACTGCACGTGTTTCTTTAGAGATAACCATGGTTAACAGAAGAGAAACAATGATGCCAAGCACCAGCCTCCTTTTAAAGTGTCCAGTGGTGTCATTCTTACTTAATCATGACAGATTGATCTCCAGCCCTGTCCTCATCAACATCCACACTTGTGTTAATGGAGCAATCACTGAAACGATGTTAGCTGGTCCTTTTAAGGCAGGGCTGCAATGATGTTGAAATGTGTTTTGGGGGATAAAGTTCATTTTCTAGGCAAATATTGACTTTGCAAGTAATTGCTGTTAAGCTGATCACTCTTTATAACATTCTGGAGTATATGCAAATTGCCATTATAAAAACTGAAGCAGTAGACTTTGTAAAAATTAATATTTGTATCATTCTCAAAACTTTTGGCCATGACTGTACATGATAAATGCCACTTACTGAAGTGAGACAACCCCTTTAAATAACTGTTTCAGGTCAGGAGATCAGACCTAAAAACTACACATAAGCCATCAGATGAAGGGATTCAAAGAAAACAAAAATGAAAGCCTGCAAACAGAGTCCTTTTTAACCCCTGTATCTCAGAAGTGGCTGAGCATTTTTAATAAAGCTGAAAAAAATTATTTTAGTTCAAAATGAGTAAAATGCAATCATAAAAAAATGCCCCCAAAGTTGTACATAGCCTTTAAATTTAAAATAATTCAGATTCTCAATGATTGAGATGTGTGTTGCAATACCATATATAGTGGGGGAAAAAAAGTATTTGGTCAGCCACCAATTGTGCAAGTTCTCCCACTTAAAAAGATGAGAGAGGCCTGTAATTGACATCATAGGTAGACCTCAACTATGAGAGACAAAATGAGAAAACAAATCCAGAAAATCACATTGTCTGATTTTTAAAGAATTTATTTGCAAATTATGGTGGAAAATAAGTATTTGGTCAATAACAAAAGTTCATCTCAACACTTTGTTATATATCCTTTGTTGGCAATGACAGAGGTCAAACATTTTCTGTAAGTCTTCACAAGGTTGGCACACACTGTTGCTGGTATGTTGGCCCATTCCTCCATGCAGATCTCCTCTAGAGCAGTGATGTTTTGGGGCTGTCGCTGGGCAACATGGACTTTCAACTCCCACCAAAGGTTTTCTATGGGGTTGAGATCTGGAGACTGGCTAGGCCACTCCAGGACCTTGAAATGCTTCTTACGAAGCCACTCTTCGTTGCCCTGGCGGTGTGCTTGGGATCATTGTCATGCTAAAAGACCCAAACACGTTTCATCTTCAATGCCCTTGCTGATGGAAGGAGCTTTGCATTCAAAATCTCACAATACATGGCCCCATTCATTCTTTCATGTACACGGATCAGTCGTCGTGGTCCCTTTGCATAAAAACAGCCCCAAAGCGTGATGTTGCCACCCCCATGCTTCACAGTAGGTGTGGTGTTCTTTGGATGCAACTCAGCATTTACTCTCCTCCAAACACGTCGAGTTGTGTTTCTACCAAACATTTCTATTTTGGTTTCATCTGACCATATGACATTCTCCCAATACTGTTCTGGAACATCCAAATGCTCTGTAGCAGACTTCAGATGGGCCCGGATATGTACTGGCTTAAGCAGGGGGACACGTCTGGCACTGTAGGATCTGAGTCCCTGGCGGCGTAGTGTGTTACTGACGATAGCCTTTGTTACGTTGGTCCCAGCTTTCTGCAGGTCATTCACTAGGTCCCCCCCGTGTGGTTCTGGGATTTTTGCTCACAGTTCTTGTGATCACACGGTGAGATATTGCGTGAAGCTCCTGATCGAGGGAGATTATCAGTGGTCTTGTATGTCTTCCATTTTCTAATTATTGCTCTCACAGTTGATTTCTTCACACTAAGCTGCTTGCCTATTGCAGATTCAGTCTTCCCAGCCTGGTGCAGGTCTACAATTTTGTTTCTGGTGTCCTTCGACAGCTCTTTGGTCTTCACCATAGTGGAGTTTGGAGTGTGACTGTTTGAGGTTGTGGACAGGTGTCTTTTATACTGATAACAAGTTCAAACAGGTGCCATTACTACGGTAATGAGTGGAGGACAGAGGAGCCTCTTAAAGAAGAAGATTATTACAGGTCTGTGAGAGCCAGAAATCTTGCTTGTTTGTAGGTGACCAAATACTTATTTTCCACCATAATTTGCAAATAAATTCTTTAAAAATTAGACAATGTGATTTTCTGGATTTGTTCTCTCATTTATTCTCTCATAGTTGAGGTCTACCTATGATGTCAATTACAGGCCAATCTCTCATCTTTTTAAGTGGGAGAACTTGCAGAATTGGTGGCTGACTAAATGCTTTTTTTCCCCACTGTACATATGTATGTGGAATGAAACAATAAAGTCATGAGTGCTGACAAGGTGTAAGCTCTGTGCTAACATCCCAACAGGGGGTTATTTATTTATTTTCATTATACATGTAATTTATGAGTGTGTTTTAGGTTTGGAGAGAAAACTGAAAAAAAAAAAAAAAAAATGCAGAACATAAATAAAAAACCTACATAACCGCTGTGACCTATGAAAATAATGTGATTACAACCAGCAATCTACAGGTTTTATTTTTTGGAAGGTCCTAGAGGTTTTATACACAATCGACAATTTCATTTGCAACTTTCATTGTTCATGTAATACATAACCTTCAATTTCTTCCAGGATAACAAACGCTAAGGCCATACTGCTTGAATCGCATGATGCCGCTTTCATGTTATTCAAAAAAGCGGTCCTCCTCCCGCACATTGCGGCACGGTGACAGGTGTTCACACTTATGTTCCCTATCGCCGATATAATGGCTTTAGACCTGACTTGACGATTTCAGCATGATGGTAAATAGCAGCAATAACACGGGTACCGTAGACCTTCCGATAAGGCTGTGTTCACACTACCATCTTCGCTGTGTTCTTCTATTCGGTTTTTACAGAAGAACATGGAGAACCGTTTCTTGTTGGTGACACCAAGACAGTTTGTCGATGAAGAGATCAAAACAGGAAGCGGCCGCTTACTTCTGTTTCACTCTGTTGTCTTTTAATTTGTAAGAAGAGGAGACCTGGACCAGCACATTGATATCGACCTGAAGGGGCCGATCACCCCCTTCCCAAATACACACTCGCCCACCACCCTGCATCGGCAACAGCTTCTTGCCTTGACATCTAAACATCAAGCCACATAGCCAGCGACGCTGGAGGAAATGCAGGCTGCAATAGTAAGTATTTTACATCCTTTTAGAAGTAAGAGTTCCTTCTCTTTGTAAATAGATTGTGTAATATGAAAAATGGTTGAATACATAATATATATATATATATATATATATATATATATATATATTTTTTTTTTTTTTTTATAGGCTACAAGACAAGTCAGAGCTCCACAGAAGAAGCAATCCGTGTAAGAATCGCTGCTTTTATTCTTTAGAATTGATAGCGGCAGTAATACGCCAAATTATAGGGCAGCAGCAGGGAAATTTAAAGACATTGATGACCTATTCCTCAGTATAGGTCATTAATATCTCATTGAGGGTCCACCTCACACCTTCACGGATCAGGTGTTCCCTGCAGCCTCTGGTGCTGGAACTAGAACTTTGAATGGAACATGGAGCGCAGTGTAGTGGCCGTACTGCCTGCAGCTCCCTGACTTTGCATACAGAGATAGCTGTCAATCACTTATAAGACAGCTTAATTGACTTCAAAGCCGATAAAAAGAAGGAATTTAAATGTATAAAATACACGTTTTACAGATTTTTTTTTTTTTTTTTTTCCCCAGTTTGCATTTTCATAGTGACAGGTTCCCTTTAAATTGAGTCAGTCAGCAGTTTGAACCATGCTAAACTGCTTACAGCACTAGGTAGGCGCTGGGGAGTGTAGTACAAACAAATCTTAAGACAACTAGTGTTTTGAGGTCCGCAAATAGCGTATCTGCAAAACGCAGATACCAGCCGTGTGGGTTCTGCAATCTGCGGACCGCACATGTCCGGCATTATGATAGAAATGCCTATTCTTGTCATCCATTGCGGACAAGAATAGGACATGCTGCGGCGCCATGGTGCGCTGTCTGCATCTTTTCCATTGAAATGAATGGGTCCAGCAAAATTGCAGAACGGATGCGGACCCTTTCATATGGTCGTGTGAATGACCCCTTTTTCTGCCAGATTGTGCTGTGGCATGGAGGGGTTAAACTATAAGAATTTTTTAATTAATTTTTTTTGTCCCCTACAGAAAAACAAATCCGAACGCAATGAAGGTCGATTCATGACCGGTTCATAAAGTGCCTCAATGAAGATAGAGGGGCTCTCCAAAGTTTATCCGCTTCTAGGAGGAGGACGTACCGGTACCAGAGAATGCAGCAATTTCTGCGTAGGACAATCGACCATAGACAGTAAACTTTGGATACTATATATTTTGTACGTATTTTTTGATGTCCAAAGCATTTGGTCATTTTATTTATTTTCTCCTCAGGAGTACACCAAGACCCATTAGGTCTGAATCTGTGACTCTGACTGGCTCTGCTGTTTGCCATGTTTCTAGCAGGACAATAGGAGTAAATGCACATGATCAGGATTACGTGCGGATTTGCATGCGGAAAATCCGGTCCGTAGGTCATGTACATTATATTCTATGACAATTTGAAATTCTCAATGCACACGATGCGGATTTTGACCTGTGGTGCAGATTTTACAATCTGCAGCGTGTCAATTTATTTTATTTTTCCTGTCCAGATTTCATGCGGATTTTCTCCATTTACTTCAATGGGGACCGTAAAATCCGCATGATGTATGCAGACAGTGCGGTTTTTGACGTGGATCCGCATGAATATCGCAAATAGAGTACGCATCTGCCACCTGCGCTAATGCGTACGCAATTGTATGCTAATGAGAATGCTATGCGAAAACACTGATGCTGCTACATCTGTACGACACAGGAAGGGGAAATTACATCATAAGAGGAGGAGAACCTGGCGACAGGAGCAGGTGCAGTTACCCGGCTGTTACTGTTGTATGTGCAAAATGGAGATGCCACACTGGTACCAACGAATGAAGTTAGATGTATCCAGGCTAATTGTACAGGTCAGTGTAATTTGAGTGTGTGGAGGAAGAGTCGCATATATGGTTTGCGTAGGCGCAGAGGTTGAACAGTAGCATTTGTATAAACTTTTCACTCTGACATGTGACAATGTGCTTTTCGATGGTACTCAAAATGGAGTATGGAGAAGAAGGGTGGGACAATATTATGTCACAGGAAATTATGTAAAAGAGGGTGTTTCTTGTATATAGAGGTAAGGGAAAAAAAAATCCGCACACAAATCCGCACCAATTGGTGTGGATTTACCGCACGAATTTCACTGAAAACACGTGCGGATTGTCCGCAGATAAATCCTGATCGTCTGCATTAACCCTAGAAGCTCCCCTACCAGGTCCCTCTTCTTCTCCAGCAGGTTCTCTCACTATGGTGAGGAGGATGGTTGGATGTGAGGAGACTGAGCACTGAAAGGAGATACTTAAGAGACATAGAAAATTTTGCAGTTCTCACATATGAGGGCTTGTAGAGAGTCGAGGATATTCTTAATCAATTTAGGAATGAAGTAAAGCAGCTGGAGGAGAGGAGTCTGTTGAATTCCAGGAGCGCAGATTATCATTTCCTACTATCACTGCTCATTTTTGTTGAAGATGACTCCACAACAGCAATATGAGAGCAGGTTGCAACTGACGTCCACTGTCTGGAACATTCTGCACTCGCCTCAGTCCCCGGCCTGCCCCCCCCCCCCATACATACATACACAGACACACACATATACACATACATACATACTTACATGCTCCCGGCAGGTCTTCAGAGCGACGGAGAAGCAGGACGGCTCACACAGGTGACGATTCCCCACAGCGCCCTCTGCTGGGCGCCTGGTGGAATCGTCACCTGTGCGCGCCGTCCTGTCCCTCTGACGCTCTGAAGACCTGCCGGGGTGCATGTAAGTATGTATGTGTGTATGTCTGTGTATGTTTATGTGTATGTCTATGTCTGTATGTGTAGCCGGATCCGTCATGAACTCCATTGAAAGTCAAAGGAGGGCGGATCCGGTTACCATTGTGGTCACACCAGACGGATCCGCCCCCATTGACTTGCATTGGGGGTCATTCCGGATCCGTCTAGGTGCGGATGCCTGGACCGGAGAGCAAACCGCAGCATGCTGCTGTTTGTTCTCCGGTCTGAAGACGGAACAGAATGCTTTCAGGAGCATTCCGTTGTCTTCAGTTCAGTTTTGTCCCCATTGACAATGAATGGGGACAAAACTGAAGCGTTTTATTCCGGTATTGAGCCCCTATGACAGAACTCAATACCGGAATTTTAAAACGCTAGTGTGAAAGTAGCCTTAGGTGCATCTTTACAAAGTGTTCTCCAGGTGGGATATCAAGAGGACAGAAGGGACCGCGTGTCATCTTCCTTGCCACCTAATTGGAACTGTTGATAAGGTTCTTTGTTCCTTTTTTTTTTTTTTTTTTTCCATTCATTGTTTGTTTATTGTATTGCTTTATAGTTGTTCATTTAATAAATGTTTTCCTGAAGTTCAAAATTTGTGTGGTCTGTTTTTTGTTAACCGGAAGCATTTTAATAAATTCTTCATATGCTCAATCACAACATATACAGTCATCTCCATTATACTTGGAAATTATTTTTATTTTAGCATTGTATCATGCGATATTAAGCACAGACCTTCAGCTTCAGAATCGGGGTATTTCTAATTTGTAAATCCACCATCGCGCAATTTTAGAAGCTGCTAAGAAGATGTTAGTTATGTTTTTCAAATGAGTCTGCAGTTCTGACCATGTTAAACTGCTGCCAGCTGTAGGTAGGTGCTGGGAAGATGAGGACAAATATATCTTTAGTGGAGCTTTTTAATTTTTAAGTGGTATGAATATGAAGTTTTACTGTGCCAGGTTTTGCTCTTCTAAGTGCCCATGGCCAAGCTTCGCCTCTGCTTTCAGCCCCTCTGCTCTGGGAGACGGCTTTAGGAGTCCACTACAGCTGTCATCTTCGTGCAGAGCACTTCGCAGTGAAATCTGGCAGAGCAAAACTTCATATTCACACAACTGATGAGAAAAGGTATGTTTTGTCCTGCTCTCACAAACCTCTCCCTAGTGATGTCAGAGGTTTGCCACGGTCAAAACTAGTGACAGACTCCCTTTTAAAATGGTGAGCTTTGAAAGACCAAAATGCTCAGAAAGCAGAGGTAAATGACAAAAGAATTCTTTCACTGCTGACAGTCTTGACTAGATCAACGTCTTGGAGGTAGGCTACTCTGTTGTGATCATGTAAACCACCAGCAAGCCTCAAAAACGGATGGGAATAGATAAATAAAAATCACAACTTTACACAGTTGTGTGCATGCAGTCTTACAGGGGTTGTCCAGGATTTAAACTTTTCATGTGTCATACGGAGATGTCAAAAGTTTAGATCAGTGGGGTTCCGAGCCCTGAAACCCCCCACCGATCTCTAGACCGAAGAGATAAAAACACTCGCTTAGCGCATTCTCTCTCTCCTTGTTGCAGGGCAGGAAGTGAGACAGACGCAATAGAAAATCTATGGGCCCGTCTTGTGCAGCAAGGAGAGCGCTTTAAAGAAGAACGCCCGCAAATAATTTTTATTCCATGTCCTGCTAGAAATGTACATGATGTAATCTGTAGTGAATTTCATTTTCTTACCAGTAGCTGAATTTTTGAGTTATATAATCCTGAAGTTTATCTGTGTCATGTGACTAGGAATTAGACCCACCAACTCACACATAGACTTATGTGTGGACAGAAAGTCTAATTCTCTATGTATTCCTATGGGAGCCTCACTTTCATTCTCATAGGAATGAATACAGAAGTGACTGGCTTGCTGTCCTTGCATTCACTACAGATTATATCATGCACCTTTCTAACAGGTCAGAGAATAAAAATTTTTGTGGGAGTTCTTCTTTAAAGGGAGTCTGTCACCTCATTTTCACCTATATAGCTAACAGCACTGCCCCACAGAACATTGCAGACACATCCCAGACATACCTGTGTGCACTGTGTGTCTGTATTACATGTCACATCCCAGACATACCTGTGTGCACTGTGTGTCTGTATTACATGTCCAGGAAAAGCACTTTTATTCTGCAGGAAAACAGCTCCCAAGTGACCGGCTGAAAGTGAAACTAAAAACAGCTTTCTCTCCTGACTCGATTTCTAACAGCTATATCTTCTGATATACTGGTTATAATGCTGTGATTTTGCTGTGGTATCATTTTAAAGCTTGGAATATCAGCTTTTAAAGAAGGTCAGAACCATTTTTCTATCTGCTACGAATCCCAAGATATGAGCAGCTAAAGCTGCCCTCCCCCCTCCAGTCTGGTTTGCAGCAGCAGCAGCAGAGCTGGAGAGGAATACACACACAGTGCACACAGGTATGTCTGGGATGTGACATGTAATACAGACATACAGTGCACACAGGTATGTCTGGGATGTGATATGTAATACAGACACACAGTGCACACAGGTATGTCTGGGATGTGACATGTGATACAGACACACAGTGCACACAGGTATGTCTGGGATGTGACATGTAATACACACACACAGTGCACACAGGTATGTCTGGGATGTGACATGTAATACACACACACAGTGCACACAGGTATGTCTGGGATGTGACATGTAATACACACACACAGTGCACACAGGTATGTCTGGGATGTGACATGTAATACACACACACAGTGCACACAGGTATGTCTGGGATGTGACATGTAATACACACACACAGTGCACACAGGTATGTCTGGGATGTGACATGTAATACACACACACAGTGCACACAGGTATGTCTGGGATGTGACATGTAATACAGACACACAGTGCACACAGGTATGTCTGGGATGTGTCTGCATTCTTCTGTGGGGCACTGCTGTTAGCTACATAGGTGAAAATGAGGTGACAGACTCCCTTTAAGCAAGTGCTTCTCTCCCCTCAGTCTTGAGATTGGTGGGGTCTGAGTGCCAAGACATTAACCAATCTAAACTTTTGATATGTCCATATGACACATCAAAAGTTTATTGAAAGTACAGTGTCACTTTAAATAAATTATTACAGAGCCGACAACAGAAATTGTTATCTCCTGACAAAACAAAGGTAGAAATAGGGTTTATCATCTCTACTAGTCTGTTCTAGAGAAGGAGTTCATACCAAGATTCCGGTTGGTATAAGGCATTGGAGGGGCCAGCTTCCCTGATGGTCTAACGTACTCTAGGGTGTCCATGGGTGGGGGCTTACTGACAGCTTTTAGTGTCGTCTAGGACAGTGTGGGAGCATATTGGGCTAGATTTTTGATCTAGGCTAGTGGGAGCCTCATACTTAATGTCAAGTGATGTATGTACTCCACTAATTTCTCCTGTCTTTATGCTCTACATTATGCAGATCATGGCATGGATAGAGATCCCTTCCATGGGCCCCTTTGTCAGAATGCCTGTTCTTGTCTGCAAAATCGCCAAGAATAGAATATTTTTCTTTTTTTTTTTTTCTCGGGATGGACATGCAGATATACGGATGCCGTCCACTTTTTTGCTGCCCCATTGAAATGCAATGCAAAGGCAAAAATTGCAAATCGGATGCAAAAAAACAAACAAAAAAACATATATGCATGAGGCCTTAGATTGAGTACAGCGCTTCATTAGCAGTATGCCCCATCACAAAAATGAGGTTTGGGATGTTCACTGAGTGGGGAGAAGGTATGTAATTTGTCTGTAAACAAGCTCTGCTTCTGATGCCACCAGATGTAAGGCAGATATCCTAGAAGTCAATGTTCAACCCTTTAAACAGGCCTTGAGACAGGACTTGGATATTAAAAAGCCAACACCTCATCTGCAGACAGCTGTTTCGGGGTGATTGCCCCCATCAGCACAGAGAGAACTGGCTTAACTGGGTGAGAGGCCTAGGTCAGGATGTATGTGACTATGGCCTTACTGAAGAGAAATTTTTTTTGGGCAAACACTTTGGTGGCCTTTTCTGTGCGATCTGTATGTGTCCAATCCCAGAACCACCACCATTCAGTAGAACAGAGATTATAGTAAAGGAGAAAACTGCATGTACTAAAGGACCAAGTTGCCAGGATAAGCATTGAAGGGGCCATGGTAATCCATATCCTCTGCTGATGGAGACCAAGGCATCCAGAACTACAACACATGGGCATGCCGTCTTCTCTTGTTGCTGGAGATCAAAGCAGTTGACCCATCTTATTGCAGTGAAAAGCTGATTGATGCATATTGTCAGTCAAATGACAGGAGTTGGGCGATATTCCTACTAACGTGATGTTTCTTTCAATCAGAGTATTGTGCGCTGTGATGAAGACGAGGCCCACGTGGCATCAGTATACTGCACTGTATGCGCAACCCATCTGTGTGCCGACTGCTCCTTGCACACCCACTCCACAAAGACACTAGCCAAACACAGACGTGTGCCCTTAGCTGACAAACCTTATGAGAAGACCCTTTGCACCCAACATCAAGTCCACGCCATCGAGTTTGTGTGCTTAGAAGATGGCTGCCAGACCAGCCCCTTGATGTGCTGCGTCTGCAAAGAGTATGGCAAACACCAGGGGCACAAGGTAAGGAAGGGGTGACCGTGTGTGTTTTCTTCTCAGGTTGCTTTAGTCTTACAATTTACGTGGATTTTCAATGGATATTATACATTTGCATAGACAGTGGCTGATGGGGAGAGTCTTCCAGGCATCTCTGATAGTCATGGGGGTTGCAGATTGGCAGGGATCGGGTGTAGTCCTTTCCAAAGTGGTTGAAATTGTTCATAGATTTACAACATCAAACACACGGTTGAGGAATATGAAAACGCCCCCAGTTCCAATTATTGGCCACAATCGCCCATCTATGGTCACTATCTTTTGATATTAGATTAGTTTTGGAAATTTGAAATTGCACGCATTGATATACGGTAGTTTGGCACAAAATTGAATTTTAAAGGGGGTGTGACGCCTCCTGTCAATATATCCAGTCAGAGCATCGCGGGGATGGGTTACTTCCCCTATTCTAGGGATATAGAATTAGTTGATTGCATCACTGAACTGATGTCTTTCTTCTTTTATTGTTTCTTATAAAGCATGCTGTTCTGGAAACTGAAGCAAGCCAGATCCGGGCCTCCATATTGGACATGGCGCATTGTATAAGAAGCTTCACAGAAGAGATCTCTGAGTATTCCAGAAAACTCACCGGCATCGTCCAACTGATCGAAGGTGGAGAGCAGATTGTGGAAGACGGAATTGGGATGGCCCACACTGAACATGTAGGCATCATATGATTTCAGTGTTTTCAGGCCATACCATGACCTTGTAGTTATGATAGCAGGGTCCTCATTAGTAGATACAGCATCTAATGGATATTTCCATGGGTGACAAAAAGAGGGCCCTAAGTGTTTAGTATCTCAAGTTCACACCATATAATAACTCTTAGTATAGGATGTGAGAGTGACCGGAAACGAATGGATATTCTGGACAAGTCAATCAGTTATCTGGCCTTTCTGCTGCTCCGTCTGATTCAAGTGAATGGAACTGAGCTGCACTAAGGAGCACAGTCACTATACAGTGTACAGCACGGTCTCGGTATGCTACGTAGACACCAATTCAAACAGCAAATCTGCAGTGCGGATAGAAGTCTGACCCCCACAGATCAGATGTTGATGGCCTATCTTGAGCACAGATCATCAATATTTGAGTCCCAGGAAGCCCCTTTAGGGCGTCCCTCTGACATGTTTACTACGTATTTACAGCTCTCCCATGCACTTCACTGGAAATGCAGCAAACCTGCGTTTTATAAAACTGGACGAAATGACAAATCATTCGCTAATATATGTTCCTTTTCCTGGCAGGTCCCTGGCACAGCAGAGAATGCCCGCTCTTGCGTCCGAGCATATTTTTCAGATCTGCATGAGACGCTCTGCCGCCAAGAAGAGATGGCGCTTAGTGTGGTCGATGCTCACGTACGAGAACAGCTGATCTGGCTGCGGCAGCAACAAGAGAACATGACCATCCTGCTGTCGGAGGTGTCCACTGCATGTCTTCACTGTGAGAAGGCCTTGCAGCAGGTATTTGGATTGCAATACATGCTGACGAGCATATATATCACAGAGTACAGACTACAGCGTTAGGCTAAGGGCTCATGCACGCCTCCGTTGCCTGGCCGTGCCCATATTGCGGCCCGCAAACAGCAATATGCGGGCAACGGCCATGTGCACCCCACATCACAGATGCGGACCCATGCACTTGAATGGGTCTGCCATCCTGGAAGCTGCAGTGCGGAATCGGAGGCATGGAAGCACTATGGAGTGCTTCCGTAGGGTTTCTCTCTGTGCCTCCACACTATTTTTTAGCTATGGGGACGGATCATGGGCCCATTCAAGATGAATGGGTCTCCATCTGTCTGTGGAATCTGCACGGATGTTGCCCGTGCATTGGGGACTGCAATTTGCAGTGGCCACATGCATGAGCCCTAATGCAGTGGAAAATTTGCCCGTAGTAACTATTTGGGTTGGATACCACACATTGTGAGTTCATCTTAAAGGGGTTATGCCATGATTGATGCGAAAAATGAAAATCAAACCTCATCTAGTACATGACAGTCTCTAACAAAACTAGAACCAGCCCTGTACCTCACATGGATCCAGAGATCTCCTCATTCATGCTCTAATTGCTCTGCTACATTATCTTTAGCCTGGCAGCTCAGAGGGCATGTCCTTTCTGGTGTAGCTCTTTCCCTGTAACTGCCACAGCTTCTAACAGAACACATGGCTTGTGGCAGTGGAAGATTTAAACTGAGCATGTGCGACCTGCTGAGTGAGACGGACAAAAAAAAAAGAATAAACAGCAGGTGGCGCTATACAGATACATTTTATTGAATAGCTCACTGGCTATACTATATTTTTACTTACATGCAAGATCCATATTCTGATAAGACCACGTGTTGTTACACAGGATGACTGCCGAGTGGTGCTGGCCAAGCAAGAGATCACACGACTACTAGAGACTCTTCAGAAACAGCAGCAGCAGTTCACAGAGTTGGCTGATCACATCCAGCTCGATGCTAGTATTCCTGTCACTTTCACAAAGGTACGTAGGACGATTGGTTAATATGTTTGATGGTGAGTGGGACTAAGGCATTTTCCCATTTGAACAACCCCTTGCCATATACTCTACCTGTATATATAGATAGATTGGGGGCCATCACTTGGGACCCCTCTGTTGGTGGAGAGCAGCTGCAAAGTGAGCCTCATGGGGATTGCTGTATCCTGATCTACGTTTTCGATTGATCACCATCAGAGCTGCATTTATAAAGGGGGTTGTCCAGAGAACCCCCTTTACTAATGGGTGCAGTGATTCTTCAGTAAGGGATCCTGGGTTTACATATAAACTTTGTATGGTCATACGCTAATAGTATTTTTATTTTTCCAGGACAACAGAGTTCACATTGGTCCTAAAATGGAAATCCGTGTGGTGACATTAGGTCTGGACGGAGCAGGAAAAACAACCATCTTGTTCAAACTGAAACAGGATGAATTCATGCAACCGATCCCTACAATTGGTTAGTAAGACTGTATTGTGGCACTCATCTTAACCACCTAACTGTTTTGCCCAAGTACAGCTTGGGCAGTGTGAAAAGTAGCTAACTGGAGGGGGGAGGACTGCTTTAGATGGCCTTATCTCCTCAGTGGTAGCAGCTAGAAACATGCAACTGGCCATGTATGAAAGCTGACAGTCCTTTCAGGACTTTCATACAAGACCAAAATGACAGCTAAAGTCCAAGCAACAGAAATAAAATCAAGTCGGGAATAAGCGCGAGTAAAACCTGTTTTTACTTTCATTTTCAGCTGCATTCACAGCATCCCGATTTCTATCAGATATCCTCCGGATAGATCATCAATATCAGATCGGTGGGGTCCGGCACCCCTGCCGATCAGCTGTTTGAAGCAAAGGCCACTCTCTGCATTGTTTACCTGCTCGCCGTCAACAGCGCAGCGGTGAGCAGTGTAATTACAGCGAAGCCGCCCCATTCACTTCAATGGGACGCTCTTTAGTATTCACTTGTACAAGCAGGAGCCATGCCATTGAAGTGAATGGGATGGCTGAGGTGTAATTACACCTGCTCACCTCTGTGGTTGCGACGGCAAGTAGATAAACAATAAGGGGAGCGCTCGCATGAAGCATGGCTGTCTCTTCAAACAGCTGTTTGAAGAGGCCATGGCACTGTGATGAGTGCTGTAGCTTCTTCCTAGGCCAGTGCTGTCGCGTTCATTGGTCAACTGGACTATCTGTGGCTCAGTCCCATTCAAGTGAATAGAGAGTTAAACTGCTATACCAAGTACTGTCAAGGTACAGCTCCGTGCTTGGTATGCTTTGAGGAAGGCGGCCTCTTTAAACTACTGGTTGAAAGGGATGCCGGGTATCAGACCCCCACGATTAGATATTGATGACCTGTCCTGAGGATAGGTCTTTTACTTTGTGCTCAGCGAAAATCCCTTTAAAGTGTAACTGCCATTCTATTTTTATTTTTGTAATGTGTAGGGGCAGTGATACTGACCATTTTTGTAATATACTTTAATTACTGAAATCATAATATTCTATTAGAAAAATGGGTCTAAAGTGGCCCATTTTGAGCCTTAGCAACGCTCCTCTGTCTTCTGTTTACATAACTTTGGAGACTTGCTCAATACTGACTGTGTTATGTAAACAGAAGACAGAGGAGCGTTGCTAGGGCTCAAAATGGGCCACTTTAGAGCTATTTTCAAATAAAAATGTACAATTTCAGTAATTAAACCCTTCACGGCGCTGGCCGTGACTTTAAAGATAGTAAATGACAGGAGGCTGCTGCATAGGCTTTCCTTTGGAGCCCTTGCCTGTAATAGGGCTTCATAGGAAAGCACTAAAATCATCATAGACTCCAATGTAAGTGCATTGGTGTCTATGATATAAGCAATCAAATGATTGCTTCTTATAGTTCCCATAAAGTGTAAAAAAAAATAAAAAATAATTTAAATCGCCCCCCTTTCACGAAAATAAAAATAAGTGTTAAAAAAATATACATATCATGGGTATCGGTGTGTGCGAAAACGCCCATATTATAAAAATAAACAAAAATATTTCCCATACGGAAAAAAGCGTCAAAATGGCCAATTCGCCATTTTTTGTCGCTTTTTTTTTTTTTTTTTTTAAAGAAAATTAAATAAAAAGCGATCAAAAAGTCATACACACCCCAGAATGGTATCAATAAAAAGTTCAGATCGCCCCGCAAAAAATGAGCCCCCATACAGCTCCGTACACATAAATACCAAAAAGTTATAGGGGTCAAGAACTGAAAAAAAAAAAAGTCCAACTTTATAACTCAAAATGCAAGAAAAACTATACATATTAGGTATTGCCGGATTCGCACTGACCAGTAGAATGAAAGTAACTGGTCAGTTTTAATGCACATCAAACGCCGTGAATAAAAAAAACCTGTAAAACTGTGGCGGAATTGCGTTTTTTTTTTTTTTTTTTCAATTTAACCCAATTTGGAATTTTTTTCCCGCTTCCCACTACACCATGTGCAATATTAAATGGTGGCGTTGGAAAGTACAACTTGTCCCACAAAAAAAAGCCCTCCTACAGCTATGTGAACAGAAAAATAAAAAAGTTATGGATGTATCAAGGCAGGGAACGCAAAACGAGAACGCAAAACCGAAAAAACCTCCAGGGCTGAAAGGGTTAAAGTATATTACAAAAAATGGTCAGTATCGCTGCCCCTACACATTCCAAAAATAAAAAAAAAGTGACAGCTACACTTTAAGAATAACTTTGGTTCTGACTGATGGACATTTGTTCTTGAAACATTTTTGTGTTTTATTTTTAAAGGTTTTAATGTTGAAACAGTTGAATATAAAAACTTAAAGTTTACAATATGGGATGTTGGCGGCAAACACAAGCTGAGGCCCCTATGGAAGCATTATTACCTTAATACACAAGGTAAGTGTGACCGGATTAACACGAGCTGTCATTGACACATGAAATGTGTAATTGTCATGTTTAAAGATCATCGCCTTAAACCACAAATGAATCCACTTCAGGCTGCAGATGTAAGGGAAAGCTTTACATTTGTGTCACACTGGTTATATATCTAGCACATGTGTCATATATTCACTATTATTTCACGGACTTCATTCAGGTTATACTGTGTGCTGTCTGTGAAGAATATCCTGGAAACTGTCGACAAGTTGCTGATGTTTTTGGGGTGTCTAGCTTGAAGAAAATATTCCCAATCAGATCTGTTACTGCTGCATTTGTAGCAGAAGAACCACTTGATTGGCAGCAGCAGTCATTTGTTTCAGGATCAGGGCAAATGCGACTTAGATTTTACAAATGGCGACAAGACTTTTTAGTCTTGTCGCCATTTGCGACCTGGACCCGACCGCATTTACTGATACTAGGCTGTGCTAGTATCAGAACATGGAGCAGATAAAATAAAAAGTCTCTTACCTGTCCTGTCCCGCTCCGGCGCTCCTCTGTCTTTCCGGGCGGCACTGCACTGTCCTGACAGCGTACAGCATCAGGACGTAGTGTGCGCAGGACAGGTAAGAGTTTTTTTTATTTTATTCTGATGGGCGCAGAGTTGGCTGATCTGAGGTTGATGCACTGAGGTCTGCATGGGCTGAGGCACAGTGGGCTGATCTGAGGTCTGCTGGGGGCACAGTGGGCTGATCTGGGTCTGATGGGGGCACAGTGGGCTGATCTGTGGTCTGATGGGGGCACAGTGGGCTGATCTGTGGTCTGCTGGGGGCACAGTGGGCTGATCTGTGGTCTGCTGGGGGCAAAGTGGGCTGATCTGTGGTCTCTGGGGGCAAAGTGGGCTGATCTGTGTCTGCTGGGGGCAAATGGGCTGATCTGTGGTCTGCTGGGGCACGGTGGGCTGATCTGTGGTCTGCTGGGGCACGGTGGGCTGATCTGTGGTCTGCTGGGGGCACAGTGGGCTGATCTGTGGTCTGCTGGGGCACAGTGGGCTGATCTGAGGTCTGTGGGGCACAGTCTGATCTGTGGGCTGATCTGTGGGTCTGATGGGGGCACAGTGGGCTGATTGAGGTCTGCTGGGGGCACAGTGGGGCTGATCTGTGGTCTGCTGGGGGCACAGTGGGCTGATCTGTGGTCTGCTGGGGGCACAGTGGGCTGATCTGTGGTCTGCTGGGCAGTGGGCTGATCTGTGGTTCTGCTGGGGCACGGTGGGCTGATCTGTGGTTGCTGGGGGCACGGTGGGCTGATCTGTGGTCTGCTGGGGCACGGTGGGCTGATCTGTGGTCTGCTGGGGGCAGTGGGCTGATCTGGTCTGATGGGCACAGTGGGCTGATCTGGTCTGATGGGGGCACAGTGGGCTGATCTGTGGTCTGATGGGGGCACAGTGTGGCTGATCTGTGGCTGTGGGGCACAGTGGGCTGATCTGTGGTCTGATGGGGGCACAGTGGGCTGATCTGTGGTCTGATGGGGGCACAGTGGGCTGATCTGTGGTCTGATGGGGGCACAGTGGGCTGATCTGAGGTCTGATGGGGGCACAGTAGGCTGATCTGTGGTCTGATGGGGGCACAGTGGGCTGATCTGAGGTCTGCTGGGGGCACAGTGGGCTGATCTGTGGTCTGCTGGGGGCACAGTGGGCTGATCTGTGGTCTGCTGGGGGCACAGTGGGCTGATCTGTGGTCTGCTGGGGGCACAGTGGGCTGATCTGTGGTCTGCTGGGGGCACAGTGGGCTGATCTGTGGTCTGCTGGGGGCACAGTGGGCTGATCTGTGGTCTGCTGGGGGCACAGTGGGCTGATCTGTGGTCTGCTGGGGGCACAGTGGGCTGATCTGTGGTCTGATGGGGGCACAGTGGGCTGATCTGTGGTCTGATGGGGGCACACACATTATACTGGTTGGGGTTTTTATTACTGGGGAGGGCGAACTGTGCCACCAATGATAACTACGATTAATACAACTACAGAAGGCAGGGGCCGCACCTGAGGGGTTAACTACCACTGATTGCAGCTCCCTATAATACAGGTCAGGTGCCAGCTATGTGATCCTGCGCCGGCACCCGCCTCCTGTAGTTGTATTAAACGTAGTTATCATCATTGGTGGCGCAGTATGCCCTCCCCAGTAATAAAAACCAACCGGTATAATAATCATTAGTGGCTCAGTGCACCCCCGCCCCCCCCCATCCCATCCCCAGTATTATTCATTGGTGGCGCAGTGCCCAAACCCCACCCCAACTGTAATAATCATTGGTGGCAGTGGCCACAGGGTTCCCTCCCCCCCTCACTCTCTTCATTGGTGGTTCAGTGGCAGTTCCGATCGGAGCCCAGCAATGTAATCGCGGAGCTCCGATCGGTTACCATGGCATCCAGGACGCTATTGAAGTCCTGGCTGCCATGGTAAGCTCCCTGCTGCCCTGTGCACAAAGCCCAGGGCAGAAGGGAGAATGTAAAGTCCTATTCATCCTTATAGAGATCTATTAGGGTGAATAGGACAAGAGTTCTAGCCCCTAAGGAGGCCAATAATTAGTAAATAAAAAGTAAAAAAAAATCAATATATTAAAGGGGTATTCTCATCTTAGACAATGGGGGCATATCGCTAGGATATGCCCCCATTGTCTTATAGGTGCGGGTCCCACCGCTGGGACCCGCACCTATATCCAGAACGGAGCGGGGAGCGCTGCACCTGGAGGACCCGGGGTTTCCGGGGGTCCGGCCACCACCAGGCGCAGCTCCCCGCGCCGCTCATAGAAATGAATGGAGAGCGGCTGCGCATGCGCAGTGCACCCTCATTCAGTTCGGGGGCTCTGTTCTGGATATAGGTGCGGGTCCCAGCGGTGAGACCCGCACCTATAAGACTAGCGATATGCCCCCATTGTCTAAAATGCGAATAACCCTTTAAGATATATACGACCGTGTGAATGTGCCCGCATTTATTCCTCAATTTTGCAGAATAGATACAGCTGCATTCACTTCAATGGGCGGCTTGCGAACTTGCCTAGCCGCGGCTCTGCAAGAAATTATAGAACATGTCCTATTTGTCCGCAACAGCGGACAAGAATAGGCATTTTGAACAGGACACCCAGCAATTTGCGGAACACACGCCGGGCGGTATCCGTGGTATTGCAGATCCGTATTTTTGCGTATTTAAATTTGGCGCCTAAAAATTTTATTTGGCTCCTAAATTTTTCAGTTCAGGAGCCAATGGCTTCTAGGTATTTTTTTTAGTCTGGAGCACTGGGGATGTATTGGCAATATTCTTATTTTAGGTTCAGAATAATTTCCAGCTACTGTTCCTGGCTACCTGCACACTGCAGAAATCCCGCAAAAATTTCCGTACCAACAGGAAATTACAGTAGATCTCGTTTTTGCTTTGAAAAGGGTGAAATCCGCACAAAAGAACAACACAAGGAATTGACATGCCGTGGATTTCAAAATCTTTACGGCAGGTCAATTTCCACACAGAAGAAAAAAAAGCAAAGTGTACGTGAGATTTGTCTAATACCATAGACTTTGCTGGTGCTGTATGACACTGCGGTTTTTCTGCATAAAAATCTGAACGGAAAAACTGCACGCAAACCGCAACATGTACAGGTAGCCTTAGGATAGAAACTTCGCACGTCAATCCTGGGGTCCACATTGCTTCATGGAACCCCAGCCTTCACTTACTTTTGCCTTCATTTTCGGTTAGAGAATTACCCTCTCATCAGGGGTGTAACTACCATAGCGGCAGAGCGTGTGACTGGTATGGGGCCCAGGGAAAGGGGGGTCCAGTCTCCTCTTCTATTGGAGTTGAAGACTTAATCAGGACTCTACCCTCTAACTTTTAGCAAAAGAAGCAGTGGAAAAATGGGCCAAGGGTGATTGAAAGGGGTTTAGGTAGAAACCCTTCTGTCCTGTGGGAGGGGCCTGGTTAGATCCTTGCTATGGGGCCCTTACTTCTCTATGTACGCCGCTGCCTCTCATGTTAGTAGCCATAGCTTACTCTTTTCTTCTTTTCTGATTTTCCAGCTGTAGTATTTGTAATAGACAGCAGTCACCGAGACCGGGTCACTGAGGCTCATAGTGAACTGGCAAAGCTACTCACCGAAAAGGAACTGCGTGATGCCCTGCTCTTAATATTCGCCAATAAACAGGTAACGCTCTGTCTTTACTGTCATAGCTTCAGCTCTGATATATCTACGCTACTCCTTCATCAGGCTTCTTCAGCAGTGAGGGGCTGGTACCGCTACTCAAGAGGCTTCCCTTCCCCTTGATTGACAGGACCAGACATCTAGCCGGCCCTGTCAGTCTCGCTCCTGCACCTTTGCTCCTAACAACGGCGCAAGTGCAGAGGCTCTACTGCTGCTGCCGGAGCAGTGTGGATAGCAATTGTGCGATGTGCTAATGTCAGCAGACCCTAACTGTGGTATTATTATGTTTATTGGGGGCCCCTCTTACTTTTGTTATATGTAAATGAGCCTCTAGGAGCAGGGGGATCGTTGCCCCTCCTACTAGAGGCTCCATTTTCCTACCTCCTTCCACGCCCCGAGGTCCTTGATTGACAGGGCCAGCGCTCGTCTTCTCCGGCCAGCCCTGTGTGCCGGGGAAATCTTGCGCATGCGCAGTGCAGCACACGGGGCCGGCAGCAGGACACGAACGCTGCCTGGTCCTGTCAATCAAGGCCCTCGGGGCGTGGAAGGAGGTAGGAAAACGGAGCCTCTAGGAGCAGGGGCAACGCCCCCCCTGCTCCTAGAGGCTCATTTACATATAACAAAAGTAAGATTATCACAGTAAGGGGGCCCCCAAAAAACATAATAATACCACAGTTAGGGTCTGCTGACATTAGCACATCGCCAGGGTCAGCAGGTTTAAAAGGGTTAAATCTGATGACAGAAACCCTTTAAAGCCACTTTTTAGTACCACTTATCAGATCCCTGTGAATATGGGCACTGGAAAATCCTTCTGCCTACCTGAGTTCACCTGTGTGAGGTGGTTCATTTAGGACTCGTGAAGAAGTTGATTTTCTCCCCTCATTTTAGTTTTATCTTTTGTGACCAATAAAGTACGTTTTTAGCGTCTCTTTTACTTCCGTGATTCTTTAGTCCATAGAGACGCATACCTGTTCATCTACAAGCTGTGATTATTATCAGAATAAGGAGAGAATAATTCATATAATAAGCCAAAGGTATGCAAGGATATAAGGCACTGTTGGTAAAATATCCACGCTTGGACTGGTCAGTCAGCGCAATGTCTGTAGGCTATCCTCTCACAGAACACAGGCTCTAATGGGTGAAGTGGGCTCTCTGGTTTATATCGCTTTTCCTACCTGTGCCCCAAACTCCTGAATATCTAAGAATGTAAAAGTGGGTAGCACATGAATATACACTGTTTGGCATTACAATCTGTACAGAGGTTCCCAAGTCAAATTCTTACATTAAGGCCTCTCGCACACGACCGTGGAACACAGTCCGGTACGGGCCATGAAAGCCCGGACCGTGCTCCCGCTGAGGACGGAGCGCACGGCGTCATTGGTTGCTATGATGCCGTGCGCTTCCTGAGGCTGCCGCTGTACAGTCAGAGGGAGCATAGTCCGGGCTTTCACGGCCTGTACCGGACCGTGTTCCACGGTCGTGTGTGAGAGGCCTAATACTGATGCACTTTCTGAGAATTGTTGGCGGTATTCAGCCTACGTCACATTTGCATGCACTATGTCCTCAGTTTCTGTACGTATGACTTTTTATTATGTTCCGTTGCAGGATGTCGCAGGTGCCCTATCGGTGGAAGAAATGACGGAGCTCTTGAGCCTTCACAAACTGTGCTGTGGCCGCAGCTGGTATATCCAGGGCTGTGATGCCAGGAGTGGCATGGGGCTATACGAAGGCCTTGACTGGTTGTCCAGGCAGCTGGTAGCTGCGGGGGTACTGGATGTCGCTTAAGTATGAGCAAGTGGTGGTTCATTTGGAGAATATCTGTGTTATTTCAGTAACTCGCTTCTAAGAGAACGTTGCGCCGTTTCAGCGTACATTGCGGCTAATGTCATACGGACTTCTTACGTGTCCGTGTATTTCAATGTGAACGTCTATGAAATAACCATCATTACATTACGTCTTAGAAGCTGAATGTTAAGCTGCCACGTTCGCCTACATATATGAATGTTGTGGGGAGTAGACGTCCTGCGGGTCATACTAGGAATGCTGCGGGCGGCGTTCAAAGGACAGGATGTGGCAGGTTACTTATACTTACATTATATGTCGGCCGCATCCTACAGCTGTAGGGGTTGTCTAGTTTATAAAAGGCTCATTCTTTTTACAATAGACACAATGTCTAATATATTCACTTTTGTGTTTCAGTTCCTTTCCATTTTCAAGATACGTGCTTGCTGTCAGTGAATGGAAACACTTAGGCCCTGATTTATCAAGATCTTAATAGGGCCTGCGCCACCGGAGGAGGCATGTCATTTATGACAATACACAGCCCCCTTAATAATTGATTTGCCTTCTCTGGCAGTGCGTGCGCCAGTTTGAAATCTGTGGCAGCTCGGAACTGCTGTAGATTTCTGTCGTTATTTACGCCGCCCCCGTTTCAGAAACCTGGCTAGGGCAGCGTAAAGATGCCAGTTGCTACAAAAGACGCAATGGCGTTTTGCGAAACCTGGTTTTCACCCCTTAATGTTTACATCTTGAGACTGAAAAGCTTGCAGACCTGATTCTCGCTGCTGAGAGTTTGCTACAGTGTATCAGTCTGAAAGCAATCTACATCAGTAGGGCAAATTCTTCTTCACAGTCCCGAAAGTTTTCTATAATGCACTCGTTTAGGTAAGAGCAAGCAGGCCGGAGTCCTGGCTACTCAGAAGGGCTTTCCAATGCTTAGATACTGATAGGTCATCATTATCAGATCGGTGGGGGACCAACATCCAGCACCCCCCACCAATCAGCTGTTCTGACCAGTCACCAGAAATTATACAGTGGATGGAAGGCTGGGTCCACTGTGACGTTTCCTACGCTTCTCTGCTCTTGAATGGGAGATGAGCTGCAGTACCCTGGCACAGCCACTATATAGGTGGCAGAACCTTCTGCTTCTGGCTCCATCCCTGTATAGTTTCCTGCGCTGGCGGCTTCTCGGTGGGAGCTCTGGGTGTCAGGCAACAACCAATCCAGTATTGAAGACCTATTCAGAAGATAGACCATCAATGTCCAAGTACCAGAAACTCAATAACTATAAGACACACTGTAGCAAACCTGCAGCTGTGTGGTATCAGGTCAGTATACGAGTAATGAGTGTTTTTATTCATTGACAAAAAAAAAAAAAGTTGGAAATGGATAAATAATCGAAACACAAAACTGCTTAACTTTCCATTATACAAACCGCTTAAAGGTAATGTCCACCTTTTACTAACATGTTTTAGGGCCGACATTTTGTGTTAATTTCTTAACACTAAATTAACACCGCCATACAGCGCCAAATCTTTTGAGTAGCCGTACGGATAAATGATAAAGGTCTCACTGTCTGCAGCCACGCTTACTGCATTCTGATAAACACTTAAAGGGAGTCTGTCACCTCATTGTCACCTATATAACTAACAGCACTGCCCCACAGAAGATTGCAGACACATCCCAGACATACCTGTGTGCACTGTGTGTGTGTATTACATGTCCAGGAAAAGCACTTTTATTCTGCTGGAAAACAGCTCCCAAGTGCCCAACTGAAAGTAAAAACAGCTTTCTCTCCCGACTCGATTTCTAACAGCTATATCTTCTGCTATAGTGGATATAATGCTGTGATTTTGGTATAATTTGAAAGCTTGGAATGCCAGCTTTCAAAGATGGTCAGAACCATTTTTCTATCTGCTGCCAATCCCAAGAGACGAGCAGCTAAAGCAGCCCTCCCCTCTGCAGTCTGGTTTGCAGCAGCAGCAGAGCCGGGCACTTGGGAGCTGTTTTCCTGCAGAATAAAAGTGCTTTTCCTGGACATGGAATACAGACACACAGTGCACACAGGTATGTCTGGGATGTGACATGTAATACAGACACACAGTGCACACAGGTATGTCTGGGATGTGACATGTAATACAGACACACAGTGCACACAGGTATGTCTGGGATGTCACATGTAATACAGACAGTGCACACAGGTATGTCTGGGATGTGACATGTAATACACACAGTGCACACAGGTATGTCTGGGATGTGTCTGCAATCTTATGTGGGGCAGTGCTGTTAGTTATATAGGTGAAAAACAGGTCTCTTTAAAGTGATGACGTGCCATTCCCATCAACATGACCGTTGTAGCCAATCACAGGCCTCACTGCGGCGTTCACATGCCGAACTGGCACACGTGACCACTCAGGCCAGTGGCTGGCTGCAGTGGTGATGTGGATGGGAGCGAAATGTCACCACTATGGGAGTTCCCTGCCTTTATGTCCTTTAACTTTCTAGTCAGACAGTCCCTTTATTAAATGACTGAGCGCTATTCAGTCAGCTCATAGGTTCCCCCTAGTGGTGGCTGCAGGGAGATCTAATTGTATCATTTAACACTGAAGGGGCTTTAGAGCTTTGTATCCAAATGATTGCTCTCCGACTGCTATACTTGAGAAATTTTACAGTTTTGATTAACAAAAAAAAAAATCAAAACAGTATGTACAGGTGAACATTCACTTTACACTTTCATTATTTAAAACTGGAACACCCCCTTAATATCCGATGGTGAAGAAAAGTAAGGGGATGACATTCTCCTGTAGTAATAAGCTCTGTCGTTACTTCTCATAACATTAGCAGTTGTAAGGTCAGACTGTGAAAATGACACGAGTGGCTCATCCTTTGTATATGACGGTCTAATGTTTACACTACAGTCACAGTATTAATTTATTTCCTTTGCCCATGTAGTCTGAGCCCCAGCCTTAACATGTCCTCCGCCGCGCCCAGACTTGTTACATTGCACACGCTTCACGATAGTGATCTTCTTTGTAGTATAGTGTTTGTTTGCTATATGGCTGCCTTGACTATGAGTAGATGACTCGTCTATAATATGAATTAATTTAATATTTAACTATTCCATGCCCGGGGCGCCTTATGATGCTTTTGGAGCAGTACATTTATGAACATAGCGACGTCGTTGTCCGGTTTCTTATTTTTGTGTTTTCCGCACTTTCATCATTAAACCTTACTGTGCAAAACTGCAGTTTTATATTTTCTTGTTTAGTGAACATTTGACGTTACAGTCTGTGGTTGCTGAATTAGTGGAGTTTGTCAGCTTCTCGAAAGCGAATGATCAGCTTATTCTCGGCTGCGTTGTTCGTTTTTTTTTTTTGTTGATGCATTTAGCCAGAGCTGCATTTGCGTAGCTTTCACATCTCATTTTGTATAATTGATACCAGTCGGAGACTAGACCGCAGCCTGTCAATACAAGAGGAACCATTGATGGGTACGACTACTGTGAATTTAGCTGATGCTAAATGCTGCCTCTCGGGAGCAACCAAAGGTGTTGTGACACACTACAGCGGGTGCAGAAATCAGATTGTGCCGTAACCTATTGTAACCAGTAACATATCAGCTAAGCCAAGCACAGTGCATTCATGGTCAGAGTATGCTAAATCTATCCATAGCCGGATATCCTATAAGTACAGAATTATTACCTGTGTGTCAAGGGGCATCTGTCAGTAGTTTTGTGCCTATGACACTGGCTGACCTGTTACATGTGCACTTGGCAGCTGAAGACATCTGTGTTGGTCCCATGTTCATATGTGCCCGCGTTGCTGAGAAAATGATGTTTTAATATAAGCAAATGAGCCTCTAGGAGCAACGGGGGCGGTACCATTACACCTAAAAGCTCTGCTCCTTCTGCAACTACCACACCCTCAGACCCTGCAAAAACTACTGTCGTGTGAGTGTAGCCTAATAGGGATCCTGGTGAAAAGTTTGACCACCGGTTTCTTTCCTAATTTAAAGGGGTTGTCTCATCTTGCCTAATGGGGGCATATCGCTAGGATATGCCCCCATTGTCTTCTAGGTGCGGGTCCCACCGTTGGGACCCGCACCTATATCGAGAACGGGGCCCTGCAAGGTGGTGGCTGGAGGACTCCGGTCCAGCCACCACAAAGCCGGCTCCCCATAGAAATGAATGGGAGCGCACCGCGCTTGCGCGGCCACCGCTCCTATTCATTTCTATGGAGCCGACGGAAATAGCCGAGCCAGCGCTCGGCTATCTTCGCCGGCCACATTGAAAATGAATGGAGGCGGCTGCGCATGCGCAGTGCGCCCCCGTTCGCTTTCGGGGCCCCGTTCTCGATATAGGTGCGGGTCCCAGCGGTGGGACCCGCACCTATAAGACAATGGGGGCATATCCTAGCGATATGCCCCCATTAGGCAAGATGAGACAACCCCTTTAAAGGGAATGTGTCACCAAAAATATTATCGTCCAGTTAAAACCAGGTAGCGACACATAACCTTTAATCTGTTTTTATTTTCTGAATATAGATTTTTGTATTCTATTTCCTGAACATGATTATGGGCCAATCTCGCCTGAGCTGTTCTTTACAGCATTTAGAAAATTGCTTTATGGCAGCCATATGGGCCATAGACACAGTGGTCTGGAGCTGACCCTACTGACTTGCATGGGAGAGAGTTATGGGCATGCTCAGGACAGGTGGAATGATAAAGCAGGGATATCACTTATTGTGAATGGTGAATTCTGTCTTATCTATACACAGAGGTGATATCATTACAGGCAGGACTAAAATGACAGATAAGCAGATAACTGCAGTAAAGTGATCTCTATAGACCAGGATTGGTGGTCAGTGTGAAAACTGCAGGATGGTTTTGGTTTAAATATAGATACTGACATGGAAAATAAAATAAAAAATACTTTTTGGGAAAAAACATTTCCTTTAATTGGTACTTATATACTAATTGGTATAATGGCTTGGTGATTGCTTGTAGTTCGCAGACTGATGAATTTCCTCATCGGCTTCTTAGTGGCTGGGATCCATGGTTTAGTCTTTATGCTTTATTTCATGTTAGCAGCATGGGAGTAACCATCATGAATTTGTGTATGCTTTGTATATATTCTAGTGAAAAGTAGCTGTTACTGTATTACCGTAAACCCGGAGTAGCTGCTTTGGTGTCTTTCCACCTCCCAGTCTATAGTTCCCTGCGAATTATAGGTGACATCAAGGCCTTATTCCCACAGTCAGATGTTTGATCAGTGATTTGAATACTAGGAGTGGAGCCTCCACAGAGGGAAGGTATAAAGGAAAGATCTGCACCTGTTCTGTGCTTCTGACCTGCACCTGGTTTTGGCTCAAAATCACTGACCGAACACTGATGTGTGAATAAGGCCTAAGGCTGATGCCAAGTGACTTACAGTATGACATCTCCTTTTATTTGTATTGTCATTAATTAGGCATAAATAATGATTGCATATTTGTATACTCGGCACCATATCCTCTCTATATACGGACTTATGCACACAGTTTATTATTTTTTTTTTTTGCGGACTGTATGTGGATCCATTCACTTCAATGGGTCTGCATAAAAATGGAAGTTACTCCATGTGCATTCCGTTTCCTCATGGCCGTTCCGTAAAAAAAATGCACATGGCTGGTAGCCGCAATCTGTGAATTGCAAAACGTGACAGTTGTGTGTATGAGCCCTAACGCATCCACTTACTTATACATGGCATTAAGCACTAGAAGTGGCGGTATACACAGGTCTTCTGGGCTGCATCCCACATGCTGAACTGTATGTGAATCACATGGATATATAAGCTTATAGTGACCATGCCATCACCAAGTTCAGGCTTAAGGCCCCTTTCACACGAGCAAGTTTTCCACGCGGGTGCGATGCGTGACATGAACGCATAGCACCTGCACTGAATCCTGACCCATTCATTTCAATGGGTCTGTGCACATGAGCCTTTTTTCACGCATCAGTTCTGCGTTGTGTGAGAATCGCAGCATGTTCTATATTCTGCGTTTTTCACGGAGCCCTGGCCCCATAGAAGTGAATGGGGCTTCAGTAAAAAATGCATTGCATCTGGATGCAAAGCGGTTTTCAATGATGGTGGCTAAGAGATGTTTGTAAACCTTCGTTTTTTGTTTTTTTTCACGTGCTTGAAAAACGCATCAAAACTGATTGTACCCACGGGGAAAAAACTGAACGCAAATGCAGACAAAACTGACTGAACTTGCTTGTGAAATGGTGCGAGTTTCACTGAACGCAATCCGTGTTATTCATGTGAAAGAGGCCTTAGGGTGGTTGCACTCAGTGTACCTCAGCCTGAAGTTGCTGTGTCTGTATATTTTATTCTCACAGTGGGCATCCATGATTTGTTATCTTGTAATGGGCTATGGTGGTTAGCAGCAGAGTTGTGTCGTGTGCCGTGATATGACACACAGGCCTATCCGGAAGCTTCACTTTGGCTACACTGGAAGATTTCAGTAATGCATTTGATGTATTTCTAGCAAGAGGTTGGTGCCGCTTAAATAGAAAGCCTCTTCCTACTCCAAAATGTACGCTACAAGGGGCACCATTCGAGTTAAAGGGGTTGTCTCACTTCAGTAAGTGTCATTTATCATGTACAGAGAGGTAATACAAGCCATTTACTAATGTATTGTTATGATCCATATTGCTTCCTTTGCTGGCTGGATTCATTTTTCCATCACATTATACACTGCTCGTTTCCATTGTTACAGACCACCCTGTAATCCATCAGTGGAGGTCGTGCTTGCACACTATAGGAAAAAGCATCAGCCTCTCTGGTGGCCAGGACCATTGGAGCACATGTAGGCTAGTGTTTTTTCCTATATTGTACAAGCACGACCACCACTGATGGATCGCAGGGTGGTCTGTAACCATGGAAACGAGCAGTGTTTAATGTGATGGAAAAATGAATCCAGCCAGCAAAGGAAGCAATGTGGATAATCACAATACATTAGTAAGTGGCTTGTATTACATTTCTCTACATGATAAATGCCACTTACTGAAGTGAGACAACCCCTTTAAGGTGTGTTCACCTTTAAATATAATTTTATAATTCATATATGTATATAATCTACATAGAACGTTGAGTGATTTTATAAATATATTAACTGGGCTGCCCCTGAGTTACAGCTCACATTAATGCTCAGAGCTGCAATCACAGTTTTGCTTTTTTTTTCTTAATTTATTTATTCCTACAGTGAAAGGGATTGGCCAATCATCAAAATATGTCCTAATAGTTCATAATCTGTTATTTTTTGCGTGACATCTCTAAATTGGCCAACCCCTTTAAAGGAGTTTACTCACCAAGACAACCTGTTTCCATATACCCTACTGTATTGTATGCATCTAGACATCCCCTGACTCAACCAGCCATGGCTGTATGGCTGGCACTTCAGTGGTCGCTGGTCAGTGACCTCCAGGTGGCTTCAGTCTATAAAGGGGTTGTCCCACAAAAAAAGTTCTAGTTTTCAAACCAGCACCTGGATCTGAATACTTTTGTAACTGCATGTAATTAAAAATTTAGCATGTATATCTGTATAGCGCCACCTGCTGTTTGTTCTTTTCCTTATTTCTTTGTCCTGCTCACTGAGACGGCCGCACATGCTCCGTTTCACCCTTCAGCAGCCTCCTGAGCTGTGATAGGGAGAGTATGGACACGCCCCCTTAGCTACACTCCCCTTGAGCTGCCAGCGTGATATAAATCTAGCAGAGCAATGAATGATGAGATCTCTGGATACATGTGAGGTACAGCTTTGTTAGAAAGAGGTTGTCATGTACTGTATGATATCTTATTTTCACTTCATACATTAGTCATGGGATAACCCCTTTAATAAAAGAACTTTTCAACTGAACGCAGAAGTACAGTAATAATAATACTTCTAATGTAGAAAGAAAAATGTACTTACGATCATTGTTCATAGCTAACAAGAAATGCTGTGAGACTTTAACCCTGGAGGTTGGAAATCTCTGCATACAGCCCTGGACTATAGTTCAATCTGTAACTCGGGATCAGTACAGGCTTTCCGGGCATGCTGGGAGTTGGAGTTTTGCAACAGCTGGAGGGCTGTGGGTTGGGCATCCCTGTATTAAAGCAATGACCAAGTGGGGCTACAATAATGTATAGGTACAGTATATACAGAGGTGTATCTATACATTATTGTAGCCCCATTTGGTTTTTGCTTTACTATAGGGATGCCCAACCCACAGCCCTCCAGCTGTTGCAAAACTTCAACTCCCAGCATGCCTGGAAAGCCTACAGCCAAGCATGATGGGAGTTGTAGTTTTACAACAGCTGGAGGGATGCAGGTTGAGCATCCCTGCTTTAATATATCTTCACTTTACTACATAAACATGCATCTTTTCTTGCGTTGGGCGCAGGCGATGGATATAGCATCAAGCACACGTGGTCATAAGTTACAGGATAACTGTAGTGGTAGATATTGTGTGTGGTGGGGACTTGATATTGCCTTGGTGAAGCACTTGATGGGGGTCTGCTCTTGTACAGTGTGAATGCCTTATTAGAGGTTGCATGTTTTAAGTTGTGCTGTCCTGGTACCTGTGGGTTCTTAGTTTGGGACAGCGCCTTGTCTGATTACACAATTCCTTTTATTTCTTTGTATTTCTGCTTAAAACACTTATACCTTGTAAAATCTAACATTTCCCGCTTCTCACTACAACCTGAAATAAAGGGATTGTCTCAGCTTGGTGTCGTGTGCTTTATTTCCCTCCAACGCTACATGGTATGTAGGGATCAGAGATGTCATCTAAAATTTATATTCTACCCCCCCCCCCCAACTCATGAGAGGACTGAAGCATCTTAGAACACAACGAGCACTATGCCCTGTCTACACAGGCTCAGGTCTGCAATATCATTAGCAACTTGGTTTTTGGCTGACCATTTCATCCTCCTAAAAAGGTGTTTAAAGCTCAAGATCACTACTGGACTGAAATAGTAAAGTGAGGAAAACTTTTATCCTTTTATCAGTATACCAATAGAGCTGCGGATGCACCAAGTACTGTATGTTAGATGAAGCACAACACGGTCACTTAAAGGGGTATTCCAGCGTTTGCAGTGTCAGAGAACACTGCATGGTCACTATATACAGAACAGTAGAAGACTACCACTATATGCTTAGGATGTAGTAGTATTTTATTCTCTTTTGTCACACTGTTGCCCACTGTGTGTTCCTCTGGTGTAGCCCACCTCCGTACAGGCTACAGTTCTGACTTTGCATCGCTGACCTCTAGTCCAGTCTGTTCTCCCCGGCTCTGCGCTCTTGTGCATCTCATATTAGTTCCCATTCACAGCTTTCTCTGTCTTTATGCTGGAGCTGAACATGCTGAAACTCAACAAGCCATATCCCTAGGGGGTAAACTACAGGGTGCGCCATTTATATGGATACACCTAAATAAAATGGGAATGGTTGGTGATATTAACTTCCTGTTTGTGGCATATTAGTATATGGGAGGGGGGAAACTTTTCAAGATCGGTGGTGACCATGGTGGCCATTTTGGATCCAACTTTAGTTTTTTCAATGGGAAGAGGGTCATGTGACATCAAACCTTATTGAGAATTTCACAAGAAAAACAATGGTGTGCTTGGTTTTAACGTAACTTTATTCGTTCATGAGTTATTTACAAGTTTCTGACCACTTATAAAATGTGTTCAAAGTGCTGCCCACTGTGTTGGATTGTCAATGCAACCCTCTTCTCCCACTCTTCACACACAGATAGCAACACCGCCGAAGAAATGCTAGCACAGGCTTCCAGTACCCATAGTTTCATGTGCTGCACATCTCGTATCTCCACAGCATAGACAATTGACTTCAGACAACCCCAAAGATAAAAGTCTAAGGGGATCAGATCCGGAGACCTTGGGGGCCATTCAACTGACCCACGACGACCAATCCACTTTCCAGGAAACTGTTGATCTAGGAATGCTCGTACCTGACATCCATAATGTGGTGGTGCACCATCTTGCTGGAAAAACTCAGGGAACGTGCCAGCTTCAGTGCATAAAAAGGGAAACACATCATCATGTAGCAGTTGGATGGCCTCCAAGGTCTCCCGATCTGACCGCCTTAGACTTATCTTTGGGGTCATCTGAAGGCAGTTGTCTATGCTGTGAAGATGTGCAGGACCTGAAACTGGATACTGGAAGCCTGTGCTAGCATTTTTTCTGTGGTGTTGCTATCAGTGTGTGAAGAGTGGGAGGAGAGGGTTGCATTGACAATCCAACACAATGGGCAGCAGTTTGAACACATTTTATAAGTGGTCAGAAACTTGTAAATAACTCATGAAAGAATAAAGTTAAGTTAAAACCAAGCACACCATTGTTTTTCTTGTAAAATTCTCAATAAGTTTGATGTCACATGACCCTCTTCCCATTGAAAAAACTAAAGTTGGATCCAAAATGGCCGACTTCAAAATGGCCGCCATGGTCACCACCCATCTTGAAAAGTTTCCCCCTCCCATATACTAATGTGCCACAAACAGGAAGTTAATATCACCAACCATTCCCATTTTATTTAGGTGTATTCATATAAATGGCCCACCCTGTATAATTACATTTTGGCCCAGTATGTGGAAACTACTGATAAGATTTAAAGGGAACCTGTCATCAACTTTATGCTGACCTCACTGAGGGCAGCATAAAATAGTGACAGAAATGCTGATTTCAGTGGTATGTCATTCATGAGCTAAATGTATGTGGTTGCCGAGAACCAGCATCATAATCATTGCAGCTCAGGCCTTGAAAAGAGTCAAATCTACTTGAGAAGAGTCATGGTTATTCCTAATCTCCTGCCTATCTGCTGATGATTGGCAGTTCTCTCCTAGAGAGAAAACTAGGTAGAAGACTGTCAGTCATCAGCAGGTGGGCAGGGAGAGCAAGAATTCATTAATAATCATGACTCTTCTCAGGTGGCCGGGACTCTTTTTCAGGCCTTAGTCTGCAATGATTGTGATGTTGGTTCTCGGCAACCACTTACTTTTAACTTATAAATGACAGACTGCTGAAATCAACTCACCTGTCTGTACTTTATTCTGCTGTTAATATGGGCAGCATAAAATTGATGACAGGTTCCCTTTAAAGGCGTTGTGATATTGATGACCTATGGATCAGGTCATCCAGATCTGATCGACAGGGGTCCAACTCCTGGCACTTCCGCTGATCAGCAGTGTGAAGAGGCTATGGTGCTCGTGTGCTCCCTTACATGTTTACTGGCACGGTTTAGATTGTGGCAGCAGAGCAGTGTACCCTAATTGCATCCGCTTCTCCCATTCAAGTGGGAGGCAAAGCAACTAACCATGTAGACTGTGTGCAGGTAAACCATGAAGAGGAAGCAGAGTCAGACCCCCACTGATCTCATATTGATGATCTATTCTGAGGAAAGGTCAGCATTATCATGCTGAAATCACTTTATAATGAGGGTTTCTATTTCAAATGCATACTTTCAATAGGAGTCAATTTTTTTTTTAGAATGGAACACACCTTTATGCAAGGGTCTGCGGTGATGCAGAGTGCACAATGAAGCTGAGCGCCGGACCTGCGATTCCATACGCTGCACTATATTCTTGCCTTACTGCACTCCATCATAAGACTGGATTCAGACACTGCATCTAAAAACATTTTCATTGACGTTCACAGCATTTTTTTCTTCAAAAATGCTGCAGCCATGTCTCCATAGCCTAGTGTCAAAACGACGTGAACCTGAGCCAATGCAGACTGTGTCGGAGCGGCTCCTGGAGTTAATCACTTTAAGTACTAAAGGGCTCGAAGGATCACACTGCTAAAGCTGCAATTACTGGAGACTAATGTCTCAAAACACATCATGCTCTCAGTATGGCATTTTTTCCCCCATAGGCTTTTCTGTAGGACTTGAAAAATGCCCGTTACGTTCCATCCAAGCATATCCTATATAAGTGGTCAGGAGACTGCGGAGGTTTTGTCCACCAAAAGAACTGATGGCGTATAAACTACATCCCTTGAAGTTTCTCAAAGCCGATGGGGCTGTGGTCTTTTCATTTTATGTTCTAACCCTCCCCAGTCTAGGATACTGGCTGTGTATAAGGCTAGGGCTACACGGCGACACTTGTCGCAGCCCGGATCCCTGAGTAGTGGGGATCCAATAGAGATGAATGGGATCGCAGCGGCAGTCACAAGAAATTCAACACGATTGGATTTCTTGCGACTGCCGTGGCGATCCCATTCATCTCTATGGGATCCCCGCTACTCAGGGATCCTGGCTGCGACAACGTGTAGCCCTAGTCTAAGAGGGAAACATTCTTCAGAATAGACTGCACCTTGTAACATAACGTATATTAATAGTCTGTCAGTTTGTCTTTTCTCTCACAATCAAATCACATTTACATTTTATTTTTATTTTTTTTTATAAAAAGACAATCAGCAAAGTTTCTACAACTGGTATAAAAGACTAATTCTATTTAACAGTGATGCTAATAATGGTGATATCTTCATAGGGCTTATCCGTCTTAGGGTTAACCTTGCTGTTGGAGATCCTCTGGACTACTTCCATTCCTTTGGTCACCCGCCCAAATACTGTGTGCTTGTTGTCTAGCCAAGGCTGGAAGAGAACAGACAAGAGACTATTACACAAGAGAGCTTGTGCCTTCTGTGATGGACAGAAACCTGTAGGGCCTCATGCACATGACTGTATTCTGCATCTGTGTCCAGATGACCAGATCCAGATGATGTTTGCACATCATTTCCTGACATGCAGGGAAGAATTACACATGTGAACGATGCGCATGGTTAAAGAAGAACTCCCGACAAAAATTTTATTCCATGTCCTGCTAGAAATGTACATGATATAATCTGTAGTGAATGTCATTTTCTTACCAGTGTCTGAATTTTTGACTTATATCATCCTGAAGTTTCTTATCTGTGTCATGTGACCAGCAATTAGACCCACCAACTCACACATAGACTTATGTGTGGACAGGAAGTCTAATTCTCTATGTATTCCTATGAGACTGAAAGTGAGGCTCCTATAGGAATGAATAGAGCAGTTACTGGCTTTCTGTCCTGGGTCAGTTGGAGGTCGGGGAGTTGGTCACATGACCCAGCTACAATAAGAAGAGAGGTTTTTACTCACAGAAACAGTAACTGATAAGAAGATGACAATCACTACAGATTATATCATGTACCTTTCTAACAGGTCAGAGAATAAAAATTTTTGCGGGAGTTCTTCTTTAAGGCTACTTTCACACTAGCGGCACAGGTGCCCGACGGGCTGATCCTAGCGGCACGGATGTCCTGCCGGAACTACACTCCGGCCCCATTCACTATAATGAATTCCGTGCGGCAGCCGGACTAAAATTACGACATGTCGAAGTTTTAGTCCGGCCGCCTCTCCGCATGTTTGCTGTGCTGCAGCCGGAACTCTGGCCAAACCCCATTATAGTGAATGGGGCTGGAGTGTAGTTCCGGCTGCACATGTGCACTAGTGGCAGCACGGATTCGGCAGACTGTCTCAATTTTTTTTAAATTCTGCTTAAAAACTGCTCCCAAGTTCCCAGTTAGGCAGGCTTTGCTTTGGGCACCTGGAACAGGAACCCCGTTCAGCTGGGCACTTGGGAGCCGCTTTTCCGGGACATGGAATAAAGACACAACGTACACACAGGTATGTCTGGAATGCATATGCATTCTTTTGTAAGGCAATGCTGTTAGTTATATTGGGGGAAAAAAAAACCCTCTTAACAAAAAGGGAGCCCAGATCATAGGTCCTAATTCACCCAACAGTCCGGCTGGTTTGTCAGTATACGGTACCTTATATTCTCCTCTATGGAATAGTGCAGCATGCTGTGCGATTCCATTGACAAAGTCAGTGGTGGAAAAAAATACACACCACACGATATCGTTTTAACTTGGAAGCCTGTGGGCGACAGATGTCACTGTATGTATGTCTATACAGCGTAATCTGCCATCTGCAGCATATGTTGGGAAATCCACACAACACTTTTTGATGCACACTTCAAAACACAGTGTGAAAGTAGCTTTCTATAGTTTAAAAAAAATGCAACTTTGAGTAGTTTATTTGCAGCTTAAATAGTGCATTGAACATCAGTATAAGGGGCCGTTCAGACGGCCGTGGTATTGCGGATGCCGACCAGTGTGTGCGGAACACACGGCTCAGCACCCCTGCTATTGCGGACAAGAATAGGAGATGTTCTATTTTTTTTTTTTGTGGAGCCGCAGCTGCCCGCTCTCATTGAAGTGAACGGGGCCGCATCTATTCCGCAAAATGTATTCTGATTGGGAAACAAAAATGGTCTCTGAAGGCAAGTGCTGTATTTGTCCATATCATGCAGGCGGGTCGTGGGGCATATGGTCAGTTGATAGGTAAAATGTATACTTACAGTTGGTACTACAGTTATGAAGAACTGGGAGCCGTTGGTACCGGCACCAGCATTTGCCATACTGAGTGTGTAGGGGCGGTCGTGCCTTAGTGTGGGGTGGAATTCATCTTCAAACTCTCCACCCCAGATACTTTCTCCTCCCATTCCTGTGCCCGTAGGGTCTCCAGTTTGAATCATGAACCCCTAAAACAGAGAAGACAGTTATTAAAAACTCCCACCTATATAGGAAGATGGATGATGATGATGATGATGATGGCCTATATTACAGCAGGAAACTAATGTGAAGCAGCCTCCTAGCACACAGGCCAGCGTCTGCTGCACGCACGCACGCACACACACTCCAGCTCCCCCAATCCCCGCCGCCCCACGTTTGACCATGGCATCTGAAGGGTTAAATGTCCGGCCGCGGGTGTCTGCTGTACGAAACAACAGGCAGCCGGTGGCTAAAGCGGTCGCCATCTTTACAGATCCAGTCAGCACCGGCTGGAAAGGGGTTAAAACACTCATATGCTGCCTCATTCATTGCTATGGGACTGACGGAAATAGCCTAGCTGGAAATTGAGAGTGGCCACACATACGCAGCTGCTGACCTTTTTTCTTCGGGGATCCCATTTTGGAGATAGGAACGAGTCCCAGCAGTCTGTAGTTTTCAATTATACCATTTTGGGGCGTGTATGACTTTTTGATAATTTTTTTGGGAAGGTGAAGTAATGTAAAATGGTGAATCGATCATCCGCATATTTGGATAAATACGTTTATGTTCTAAGGCTGGTTTCACAATAGCGGCAGTGGATTCCGCCACGCTGTTCAGGCGGGTGCACAGCATGCCGGATCTGTGCTGCCGCTGGTGCACGTGTGGGGCCAGAACCACGCTCTGGCCCCATTCACTGTAATGGGGGCAAGCCACGGATCCGTCCGCAGCACGGCAAACTTGTGCCCCGCCGTTTAGCCTAATAGGCTGAAGAACACTGGGGGTGCACCATCTTAAAAGAGACCACTACTGGGGACACTATATTAAAAGAGGCCACTACTGGGGGACACTATATTAAAAGAGACCACTACTGGGGGACACTATATTAAAAGAGACCACTACTGGGGGACACTATATTAAAAGAGACCACTACTGGGGGACACTATATTAAAAGAGACCACTACTGGGGGACACTATATTAAAAGAGACCACTACTGGGGGACACTATATTAAAAGAGACCACTACTGGGGGACACTATATTAAAAGAGGCCACTACTGGGGGACACTATATTAAAAGAGGCCACTACTGGGGGACACTATATTAAAAGAGGCCACTACTGGGGGGACACTATATTAAAAAGAGGCCACTACTGGGGGACACTATATTAAAAGAGGCCACTACTGGGGGACACTATATTAAAGAGGCCACTACTGGGGGACACTATATTAAAAGAGGCCACTACTGGGGACACTATATTAAAAGAGACCACTACTGGGGACACTATATTAAAAGAGACCACTACTGGGGGACACTATATTAAAAGAGACCACTACTGGGGGACACTATATATTAAAAGAGGCCACTACTGGGGGACACTATATTAAAAGAGGCCACTACTGGGGACACTATATTAAAAGAGGCCACTACTGGGGGACACTATATTAAAGAGGCCACTACTGGGGACACTATATTAAAAGAGGCCACTACTGGGGGACCCTATATTAAAAGAGACCACTACTGGGGGACTACTATATTAAAAGAGACCACTACTGGGGGACCCTATACTATATTAAAAGAGACCACTACTGGGGGACACACTATATTAAAAGAGACCACTACTGGGGACACTATATTAAAAGAGACCACTACTGGGGGACACTATATTAAAAGAGACCACTACTGGGGGACACTATATTAAAAGAGACCACTACTGGGGGACACTATATTAAAAGAGACCACTACTGGGGGACACTATATTAAAAGAGACCACTACTGGGGGACACTATATTAAAAGAGACCACTACTGGGGGACACTATAAAGACCACTACTGGGGACTATATTAAAAGAGACCACTACTGGGTGGCATTGTATGTAAATAGGGCAGTACAGGGGGGATGTTTTATGTACATAGCGCACTACTGGAGGGCATTATATCTACTGGGACCTAAACGGGGATGATTACAAAGTAGGGACGTAAAAGGAGGCATTTATACAAAATAGGTGTGGTTAATTATGCAAGTTGTGGTCAGGAGACGTCATCATGGTGATCTGCGCAGGACTGAGAAAAAGCAAAGAGAATGACTCCAGCCAGAGGAGAGATCACTTGTAAATCACTGAGTGGGGGCTTAAATGGGATAATTAATGACTGGGTCATGGTGTAGCGGTATTACTTGGCCTTTATAATGTGTTATTATTGACCATGTTGGCCATGTATTCTTTATTGTATTTTATTATAACAACTGTGCCGGTCCTCGGAAAAAATATCATGTATCAAAATGGTCCCTGGTATGAAAAAGGTTGGGGACCACTGCTCTAGAGGGCCTAAACATGTGATCTTTCACCCCCGGAGGTTTTTTCGGTTATGCATTTTCATTTTGAGCTCCCTGCCTTCAAACAGCCATAACTGTTTTATTTTTCTGTTCACATAGCTGTACGAGGGCTTGTTTTTTGCGGGACAAGTTGTACTTTCCAACGCCACCATTTAATATTTGATATGGTGTGGTGGGAAGCGGGAAAAAAATTCCAAATCGGGTGAAATTGCAAAAAAAACGCTATTCTGCTACAGTTCTACGGATTTCTTATTTACAGCGTTCGATGTGCATTAAAACTGACCAGTTACTTTCATTCTACTGGTCAGTACGAATCCGGCGATACCTAATATGTATAGTTTTTCCTGCGTTTTGATAGTGATAAAATAATTAGAAAGTTGCCCTTTTTTTTTTCCTTGTCATATCTTGACCCCAATAACTTTTTGGTATTTATGTGTACAGAGCTGTATGGGGGCTCGTTTTTTGCGGGGCGATCTGAAGTTTTTATTGATACCATTCTGGGGTGTGTATGACTTTTTGATAACTTTATTTAATTTTTTTTAGAAAAAAAAAAAAAGCGACAAAAAATGGCGAATCGCCATTTGGACACTTTTTTCTGCCACACAATTCGCTGTATTGGAATTTTATTTTTTTATATTTTAAAAGTATGGGCGTTTTCGGTCACAGTGATACCCATGATGTCTATATTTATTGTTATTTAGGTATTTATTTTTTAATTATACGGAAAGGGGGGTGATTTGAACTTTTATATATTTTTTAACATTTAAAAATTTTTTTTTACTATTTTAAAGCTCAAATATGAGCTAATATATTGGGTTTTTTTTTCTTTATGAGCAATCAGGGATTTACTAGACTGAGATAAATCCAAGAATTGCTAATTTCTTATCCTGGCCTGCCATCTAGTGGCCAGAATAAGAATTGCACTTTGAAAACTGTAATCCTCACCAGCGAGGATTACAGTTTTCATATGGTGTACACACACCCCGATTGGCCACTCGGGGTGTCTGTACACCACCCGGAAGCGTACGCAACTAGAGGCCCAGGCTAAAGGCCCAGCAAGACGCTGCCGATCGGGTAAGTAGCGGCAAGTCTCTGCTGTTAGAAACAGCAGAGACATGCCGGCCATGACGCCCGCCGCACTTGCAAGGGTTAATACAATAGTGTGTAACTACACTGGCCATAGCCATGGTTGATTAATACAGAATAATGCCATCAGACTGCACATACCTTTATGATCCGGTGAAATACGTGGCTGTTGTAATATCCATTACGGCTGTGCACACAGAAGTTCTCCACTGTCTTAGGACATCTGTGTTAAAAAGGATGATGTTCTTAATTAACTTGTGCAGTAAACGTTTGTGCCAGTATATCTCACATAACAGTTCCGATAATGAATCTCCCTGTCAGGATGAGGACGCAGAGATGGTGGCTCAGAAACAGCTATTACTACAAAGCCGAGTTGGGTATTTCAGAACTTGTTAAAAATGGGGGAAAGACCGCACATACAGAACACTTACTCAACAGGAAAGAGCTTAACGTGTATATCGCCCATACTGGTGTGGATGATGGCGCTGTCAGAAACGCGTTTCGGTCCTTCGGCCTGGGTGGCTGCCATCACTTCCTCTTTGGATGGTTTCTCATTGAAGATATCTCTGTCAGAGTCTGCACTCTTCGTGTCTTCTGGTTCCCGTTTGGTAAACTACAATCAGAATATTTACATCATTTAGGATACTTCTGATACACACAATTGTGAGGCGGTGTTCTTTATTTCCATTGTTCTACTGCAGGGATGCTCAACCTGCGGCCCTCGAGTTGTTGTAAAACTACAACTCCCACCATGCCCAGGTATAGGCTGTAGGCTGCCCAGGCATGCGGGGAGTTGTAGTTTTGCAACAGCTGGGGGGGCCGCAGGTTGGGCATCCCTGGTCTACTGCATTATAGGAGCAGAACAGTGAAAATAACAGAAGTACCAGATCAGCCACACTGACTATAATGGAGACTGTCTGGTTTCCGTCATGCGACCAGGCATTTTACTGAACAAAGCAGAACAGCACGCCAAGCTATTTTGTTCCAAATTTTTGCAGGAATCTACAAGAGAGATGTAAACACGGTCTAACAGAAGCAATTACTAAAAAAAATCCTTAAAAGCATTTCATCAAGTGAAGCTACGCTCCATGCTTGAACTTTTCACATCCTAGAAGTCATACGACATCTGGGCTCCAGAAAGAGATCTGCAGGTAATTCTTCTAATGACCACGGATGGGATCTGGTGAACAGGCAGAACCTTCCAGGTTACAATGAAAGTGTAATATCACCTTATACAGAACCTTCCGTGTCTGCGTTTCTAACAACGACAGGGTCTATAGGGATTCATTATACATCGCAATAAAAAGCAGCAATCAAACTGAGATCCGGGAGAGGGATTCCTTCTTAGGACAGGAGTAAGTGATCTCCTTTATGGCAATGCAAATGAACTCAATTGACAATTGCATTTTTCTTTACTTAAAGGGGTTGTCTCACTTCAAATGGCATTTATCATGTTATTACAAGGCACTTACTAATGTATTGTGATTCTCTATATTGCCTCCTTTGCTGACTTGATTCATTTTTCCCATCACATTATACACTGCTCATTTCCAGGAGTTAAGACCACCCTGCAATCCATCAGTGGTGGTCGTGCTTGCACACTATAGGAAAAAGTGGCGGCCTCTCTGGTGGCCAGGACCATAAGATTGTGCATAGGCACAAATGCACAGCTGTAACCCCGGATATGAGCCAGCAGAGGAGGCAATATGGACAATCACAATACATTAGTAAGTGCCTTGTATTAAAGGGGTATTCCCATCTCACAAATGTAGTTTGTATCATTAGATATAGCCATACCAGTATTATTACTAATAGAATGTATTTATATAAAATGTACCGTTTAGAAGATTTGCCTATTTGTATTTCCATTGTCCCACACACATCAGTCAGGCCGTTGCCCCTAGTTACGACCACCGCGGCCATGTAGTAGTGGTGGCCGGCTTGCTCCTGTTCAAACCCGCTCTGAGGTAACTGCTGCATTGTGAACGCACATTACATGAACATGCAGATACATCTTAGGGTTGTAGCATTTTTGTCTGCACTTCCAAACGCAGAGAAACGGATTCATCTCTATGGAGCAGGATCCGTTTATAAAGTCTGCGTTTTGGACGGATCCTGACCATTGGGTTTTGGACTGGTAGCGTCCAAAACGCAGATGTGAAAGTACCCTAAGATGTGTCTCCGCATGCTCATGCAATGTGCGTTCACAATACAGCAGTTACCTCAGAGCGGGTTTGAACAAGAGCAAGCCGGCCACCACTATTACATAGCCACGGTGGTCGTAACCAGGGGCAACGGCCTGACTAATGTGTGTGGGACAATGGATATACAAATAGGGAAATCTTCTAAACGGTACATTTTATATAAATACATTCTATTAGTAATAATATTGGAATGGCTATATCTAACTATACAAACTACATTTGTGAGATGGGAATACCATTTTAACTTTTTCTACATGATAAACGCTATTTGTTGGAGTGAGACAACCCCTAATGTATTGTTATTATCCATATTGCCTCCTTTGCTGTCTGGATTCATTTTTCCATCACATTATACACTGGTCGTTTCCATGGTTACAGACCACCCTGCAATCAATCAGTGGTGGTCGTGCTTGCACACTATAGGAAAAAGCATGCATTTTTTTACTCCAGTTATCTCTAAATTAGTGGCATTAAAGAATTAATCTCATCACCATGGCAGGATGACAAGCAACTTAACTGTGATCCAACCTATAAAATGATGGCATACAGCTAAGATATGGCATCAAAGTATGATCAGTGATCCTAAAGAACGGACAAGTTTATGGGCCCTTCACACAGAGTGGCACCTGGGCAGGAAACTACAGCTGGCCCCATGCACTTGTATGGAGCTGCCCTGCAGTTCCCCTGTAATAAGGACATGCCACCACTTGGAAATACCCTCTTAATATGTTAGATTTAGTCTACTACAGCTGAATTTCATAACTTCGCTGGACCAATACAGTAAGAGGTCTGATGGAATAACTGAGTTACATGCATGAACCATACCAACCATGTAAAAACGATTCTTCTTGAAGGAGGTGCACACGATGATGGGGTCAGGCTGGGCGCTCAAGAGGACGGGGTTATCTGAAGCCTTCATCTCCACTGTGGAGGCAGCGCGGTGCTTTTTGGCCACACCTTGGGAATATAAGCCCAGGTTGCATTGCCCCCCAGGATGTTTTTCCTGCTTGCCCAGGATACGCACACACCTGTCAGAAGAATATATGCAGACTACTGAAGAGGACATCCCTAATGTGAGGTCCGAGGTCTTTTCTCAGGACTCTGCATTGTTTTATTCTTCCTGGAAATATTCAGAAATCTCCTAATCCCAATCTCCTTGTCAAAAAGGTGCGTCCCTACACACTGACTGGCACTGTCAGTTCAGGACACCCTTACTTCCAAAGCAGTGACATGTCATTGCTGGGGAACACATCACAGCTGCAGCCAGTCATTGGCCTCGGCGGTGCACGTGACCCGATGCATGTGAAGCAAACAGACAGGGACTGGAGGTCAGTGAGGGGGACTCAGCCTGAAGAAGCAGGTGAGCTTGGATTTCTTCACAAGTATTGCTGGAGAAGGGACAAAGCTATCCAGAATATACGTCTGGTTATAACTCACCAGTTGTAGTCGCCAGTCTCTTTCCCTAATGGACGTGAATACATGCCGCCCTCTCTGTTAAAGTTCACTTCACGTTTAACAATAAGATCTTGTGCCTCAACATTCATAAATGCCATGAACTATAGAGGAGATGGCCGAGTTGTGCAAATGTATGCATCTGATATAAGTGTGTATTATGGGGGTCATTTATTAAGCTAAAATATGTCGATATTAGGCGTATTTCAGACGCAGATTGTAATGCGACTAGCTGCAATCTGCGGCTTCTCCCCCTTACGCCAGGTCTGCTAGCTATAGGGGATATTAAGCCGGTCTTAAAGGGGTATTCCCATCACAGACAATAGGGGCATATCGCTAGGATATGCCCCCATTGTTTGATAGGTGCAAAACAGAGCGGGGAAAGCTGTGGCTGGAGGATCCCAGATTTACCAGGGTCTGTCCACCACCAAGCACTGCTCCCATAGAAGTGGATGGGAGCGCACTGCGCATGCGTAGTCCCAGCTCCCATTCATTTCTATGAGGCAGAAGGAAATAACCGAGCCTGCGCTCGGCTATTTTCGGCGGCCCTATTGAAATGAATGGAGGGCAGCTGCGCATGTGCAGTGGGCCCTCCATTCATTTCCCCGCTCCGTTCTCGTTGTAGGTGCGGGTCCCAGTGGTGGGACCTGCAACTATCAGACAATGGGGGCATATCCTAGTGATATGTCCCAATTGTCTATAATGGGACAACCCCTTTAATAAATGTGCCCCTATGTATCACTGAAAAAAGGGCCACTTAATATTAAAAGGAAAAATATGAATATGTCCCAGGATGCAGACAGTCTACAATGCTATAAACTGGAGGGAGCAATCATGTACCACACTGATCACTGGTGCTCCGGCTCCTATACATCGCAGACACTTGTCTGAATTCTGCTGGAAATCAGTATTACAACCAACCAGCACCAGTCAGTATGGCTTTCCTTAAAGGGGTTCTCCGAGTTATATATATTGATGACCTATCCTCAGGATAGGTCATCAATATCAGATCGGCGGGGTCCGACACCTGGCACCCCCGCCGATCAGCTGTTTGAAGAGGAGGCGCGCGCCGTATCAGCACTGCCTCCTCTTCACTGTTTACATGCTGGCCGACACGCGGGTATTGGTGAGCAGGTGTAATTACACCCAACTGTCCCATTCATTTCAATGGGAAGAATCGCTCCCATACAAGTCTATGGAAGCGATTCTTTCCCATAGAAATGAATGGGGTGGTTAGATGTAATTACACCTACTCACCACTACCCCCGTGTCGGCCAGCATGTAAACAGTGAAGAGGAGGCAGCGCTGATACGGCGTGTGCCTCCTCTTCAAACAGCTGATCGGCGGGGGTGCCGGGTGTCGGACCCCCGCCGATCTGATATTGATGACCTATCCTGAGGATAGGACATCAATATATATAACGCGGAGAACCCCTTTAAGAAAAGTGCCTGTTGGGAGTTCATATGCACACTGGTTATATGTGTGACACCAGACGCCTCTGATCTTGTGTAGAGGTGAGGCATACAGTAGTCAGGGGGCTGACCAGGTACACAATGCACATAAAAGTGACATATAAACTTACCTATTTGTTTCTACATTAATAACTTTGATGCCGAGCATTGTTCCATATAACACAAAGTGGCCGGTCTCATCGAAAATGATGTTTATTAGTTTCAGGGCATCCACTTTCTCCAGCTCCCGCTCCACGGCCATGCGTCTCCCAAACTCCATGTCCGGAAGCTGCTGCCTCATCTGCTGGAGCTCTGTGAACATCTGTCAAGACACACACCAAAAAATAAGATCTTGTGCCTTAAAGTTCATATAAATTAAGAAACAAAAATGCTAAATGCCATTTGTGCTGTACAGTGATTGGCTGCCGCAGTCACATGGGGACGTCACCACTGCCACAGTAAACAATGATTGGAGGTCAGCCAGGGAGCCGCAAGGGATTTTTCAGAAGAGTAATTGCTATAAAACCACTAAATAGCCTTTCCCCTCGTTAGTCGAATATTTTCTCATCTCAGAAAATCCCTTTTAAAATCCCTAAGGTACAATAACTATAAGGAATATTATTAACAGGCACTTATTCTACTTCTAGGGTATAAACGAGCAATGAAACTTATGCCCTCCGACATGGATCTTGTGAATGCAATAAAATATTTGTGTATTATTGAACTTAATTATATGCCATCTTAGGTACGTAGCAGAGACATGACCTTTTCCTTTGCTATATTTATATGTGAGCACATGACCCATTCTCTATACCATGTCCGTTGTACAAGAATAGATGACTTAAGGTTATGAAATGTATACGTATGGTAAAGACTCTGTTGTTATTTCCAGACTGTAAGGGGCGGAGCTTTCTGCTAGCCCAGGCTACTACACTTGAAATAAAGCATTGTGGTGTCCCCTTTTAGGAGAGACTGTTCAAACACAACCATGTGTGTCTGCATCTGTCTTCTCCTGGCCGGGGTAATTACCACCGACCAGTAATTCTCCATAATGACCCATCAGAGGGAGAAACTCTTATATAAGATTTGGCACCCACAGACAATGAGGGGGCTCTAGATTAAGAGCGACAAAGTTTGCAGCGACAATCTCCAGTCCAGGGGCACTCATTTATTAGCCAGAGCAGGCCGTAAAAAGCACCTCCATCTGTAGAGCTTTCCCTTTCTAGGGGTTACATGGACTGCTCACTGATATGAATGAGAACTGTGTAATACTACATTTCACCTGCGGGGGCACTGCAGCGGAACTTCACACCTGCAGCCAAGTTCTTACACAGTTTATCACTGGGTGCCTCAGCACCGGGACATCCTGTGATCATCTTATTGTCAGAAGACCCTTCTAATAAAAAGATATGGTCCAAAGTAGACAACCCTTTCGTTATATGATCCCTTTTCACGCAGAAATACAGATGATCGTGGTGGGTCTGGTTTCTGAAACGCCAGCGTTAAAACAAAAGGGAGGCCAAGTGATACATGTCCTGGCCAAATCTGCCAAAGCAGCTCTTTGTTAGGGGCTCTACCATCTGGCCAGAGACCACATATATGCCCTGCTAGGAAATTAGACAACCCCTGTACAAAGGGGCATCCATTGAAAAAGTATCTGGAAAACCATCTCTCTCTTACATATATTGTTTATAGGCATATATATACACACAGGCCGATGTCATTCAGCCGCCTGTAAGTCACCCAGTGCCAGGGACGGAGAAAATACCGTAGAGCAGAATGACTTTTCAGTGGCCAAGGACTGAAGCACAGAGAATGTGGTGTCAGCGGCCCCCTCTAGGCGCACTGGATACCTGACGCCTGCAGTGTGTCCCGTCCTCCACATACTAATGGGACTGAATAAATATCATAAGAGAGAACATGTTGAAGCTGTTAGCAAAAAAGAAAACTCTAACCATACCAGGAACGGCCGTACATCTGGCAGTCGTCTGAAGATCACAAATTCTCACGAGCAAACAGCTATCAAACTGCAGAACATGAAAGGGCGGCCGCTCGGCTGACCCCCTGCCCCTTCTACATTGTGTACAAGATAAAGCTGAAATGATTCCTAGGACCGACAGTGTTACATGTTATGGAGATCTGTGTCTGACAGGCTGGTGTGCAAACCACATCATGTGGGATTCCTTAGCATGAACACGTAACCGCAGCTTAGGAGCAGGGAGACGCCAGGGCGACGCGACCACCTCTAGCAGAGAGAAAACAGATCCCAGCATTGCTGCAATATCCATAGTCCAGACATAGAAGCTTCATTAACCCATAAAAGCTTCACATATGAAAACTAGTACAAGGGAAAAAAAAATATATATATATATATATAAGCCTTGGGGATCTCAGAAGTTAAACATAGTAAACATATCCATAGGCGTCCATTCACTCGACAGAAAACAAGAGCGTCCCTTTGGCCGCCATCAGGGTCATACACTTTATGTCGTCATAACTTTAAGGGTCAGAATGGGGTAAAAATCATAACTCGCCTCACTGATCCCACCACCAACGCTGTTCATATCCTGCTCTGGTCCCTACTGCACGCTACATCTTGGTCCCAGCCTGACACAAAGGAAATGCTCTCTCCAGTCACTAGCTTAGGGCCCGTTCACTTCAATGGCTGGCTCCGTGCCGCAGCTCAGCAAGAAAAAATAGAACATGTCCTATTGTTGTCCGCAATAGCGGACAAGAATAGGCATTTTCAATGGGGTGCCTGTTGGAGAGCAAACCGAGGCATGCAGCGGTTTGCTCTCCGGTCTGGGCATCCGCACCAAGACGGATTCGTCATGACCCCCAATGCAAGTCAATGGGGACGGATCCGTTCAGTGTGACACACTAGTAAATGGGTCTGTCCTCCATTGACTTTCAATGGAGTTCATGACTGATCCGTCCACAGTACACCACACATGACAGACACATACACACAGAGACATACTTACATGCTCCCAGCAGCTCCACACATCGCAGAGGAGGAGGACTGCGCGCACATAGGAAGATTCTCCCTCCAGCAGAGGGTGCTGTGGGGAATCTTCCTATGTGCGCGCCATCCTCCTGTGCGGAGCATGCTGGGAGCATCTAAGTATGTCTGTGTGTATGTCTATGTGACACGTGTGGGCCCGGAGCGCTGCTCCGGCTCCTCACGTGTGCTTGCGGCAGTGTGATACCGGATCACCGGGTGCCGCCGGATCCGTGCTGCTGCTAATGTGAAAGAGGCCTAACATAGATAAATAGAAAACGGATCCATCCCCCATTGACTTTCAATGGAGTTCATGACGGATCCGTCTTGGCAATGTTAAAGATAATACAACCGGATCCGTTCAGAACAGATGCAGATGGTTGTGTTATCAGAACAAAAGTGTTTTTGCTAATCCATGACGGATCCAGCAAAAACGCTGGTGTGAAAGTAGCCTTACACGGCCAGAGATTGGAGTCAGTTTCTGCCTGTAGACCCGGGACCAGGAAATACAGCGCAGCAGAACCATAGCAGAGTCAGAACAGCAGGGAAGAGCTGCAATCCAAAGACAGCATACCCAGTGCGTGTCTGCAACCATTTTCTTCCAAATGACCAAGCTGATTACAGAACATATAAAAGGAGGATTCTAATAATGTGTTGGGCTGTATATCAGGAAGTTATCACTAGTGTCTGGAACCCTTACTTACACTTAGCGACTCATCAAAGACTCTCATCAGTTTCCCAGTTAAAAAACGGAAGATCCTAACTTTCCTATCGGCTCCAATAGTTGCCATCTTTTTACCATCTGGGGAAAAATTAATGCCTGTGAGACAGGTTTTACACTTGGCAAACTCATAGAGGTCTGTGTCTGTTTTGAATTCCCAATTCACATTATCGGGGAATTTGTAGCCACGGGGAGGCCCAGTCCAGTACTCGATCATCCCGTTCTTGTCCGACGACACCACCACTTTGTACACGGGGTTCAGCCGGATCGCAGTTAAAGGAGAGGAGTGCAGCTTATTAAATACGTGCATCGGTTTATTATCTCCGCGGCCGTCGTACACAAAAATCTTCCCTGTGCTCTTCTCAGAACAGGCCACTGCCGAGATTGCGTCCCCGGGACAGTAGATCCATTCCGACTGACCAGGATGATAGCTGGAATAGAAAAAGCACATCGTATCACTCAGATTTGTATGCTTATGAGGAAGCTGCATATAGATTATAAATGTCTGTGAACAAGGCAGACATAGCCGAGCTGGAGAGGGTTCAGAGGAGGGCAACTAATGTAATAACTGGAATGGGTGGACTACAGTACCCAGAAAGATTATCAAAATTAGGGTTATTTACTTTAGAAAAGAGACAACTGAGGGGAGATCTAATAACTATGTATAAATATATCAGGGGTCAGTACAGCGATCTCTCTCATCATCTATTTATCCCCAGGACTGTGACTGTGACGAGGGGACATCCTCTGCGTCTGGAGGAAAGAAGGTTTGTACACAAACATAGAAGAGGATTCTTTACAGTAAGAGCAGTGAGACTATGGAACTCTCTGCCTGAGGAGGTGGTGATGGTAAGTTCACTAAAAGAGTTCAAGAGAGGCCTGGATGTATTTCTGGAGGGTAATAATATTACAGGTTATAGTTACTTGAGAGGGGTCGTTGATCCAGGGAGTAATTCTGATTGCCTGATTGGAGTCGGGAAGGAATTTTTTCCCCCTAAAGTGAGGAAAATTGGCTTCTACCTCACAGGGTTTTTTGCCTTCCTCTGGATGAACTTGCAGAATAACAGTCCGAACTGGATGGACAGATGTCTTTTTTCAGCCTTATAAACTATGTTACTTGCTTTCTGAGACATAAGAAATGTTATTGTGTCTATTTTGTTGAAAATGAGTGAAACTGATTACATTGCACTAAATACCATTCCCATCATCCTACTGCGCCGAATGACATTATCTGCAGGAAGTCTGTACATTCTCCTTGTGTTTGCATGGGTTTACTCCTTGGCTGGCTTCCTCCCACACTCCAAACACCTACAGATATGTCCTATCCTATTTTTTTTTTGGGGTGGGGGGGATCGTGCATTTTTTATATTTTTCTGTTACGACGTTCACCACATAGGAGATTTTTTAAAATGTTTTAATAGTTTGGACTTTTCGGACATGGCGATATGTAATATGTTTATTTATTGTTGATATATTTTATATGTAAAATTGTGAAAGGGGGATTTAAACTTAATTTTGGTGTTGTTTTTAACTTTTTCTTTACTAACTATTAACCTGCTTAGGGGCTAGAACCCTTGTCCTATTTACCCTAATACAGCTCTATTAGGGCGAATAGGACTTTACGCTCTCCCTGCTGCCCTGGGCTTTGTGCAGACAGCAGCAGGGAGCTTACCATGGCAGCCAGGGCTTCAGTAGCGTCCTGGCTGCCATGGTAACCGATTGGAGACCCGAGATTACACACCGCCAATCAGAACCTACCACTGCCACCAATGAAGAGGGGAAGGGGGGGGGGGGCGCCTGTGGCCACTGCCACCAATGACTTTAATACTGGAGGGGTTGGGGGGTTATGTTCATTGGTGGCGCAGTGGCCAAAGCCCCGCCCCTCCTCCTCCACTCTCTCCTCTCATTGGTGGCAGCGGCACAGGGAGAGGGAGAAAGAGACTCCTTCTCCACTGTGCTGCTGAGGGAACATGGAGCAGCGCGCTCCATGTTCTCTGATATTAGGCTGTGCAGCGGTAACAGGCAAATCCCGGTATCATATCAATACCGGTACAAAAGTATCGATTGGGTATTGAGAATTCGATACCCAGGGCAACCCTATATGTAATACGGAAAAACTGTGAATCCCATTGAGGAGACTGATGTGAATGGCGATAATCTCTATACAGAGTTATGGAATATGTTCACGCTACATAAGCGACTGATGTGACGACACAGAAGACAGCTTCTCTTGAACAGAAGTGTCTCTACTGTTTGAGGACATCTCTACTGACCAGTGACATGGAAAAGGTATGGAAATGGAAGTATGTAAAGCTGCTGGACGGTTTAACGTTAGCACTACTACCTGCAGTGCTGTGGTTCTGTGTTCAAATCCAACATCTAGGGGTGCTCAACCTGCATCCCAGGGGCCACATGCAACCCTTGATACCTTTTCTGTGTGGTTCCTAAACATGTAGTCACAGACATGCTTGTCTATGTCTAATGGCCGCTCGGATGTTTTTTCCATGTATTCTCCCATTAGATGGGAGTCCTGGAAGTGTAACCAGCTCCTATCAGACATTTATGCTGTAGACATTCAATATGCCATGTTTCAGTTTGTAACACCCTTTTAGGTTTTACTTTTGTCCCATGGGATTGGTTCAATCTGACAATGTGGCCCCCCGACCAGAGAAGGTTGTGCACCCCTGATCTACAGGGAATCCAAACAAAAGGAGATTTGTGGCACTCACTAATGTGGAAATAAACTTCTTTATTGCGGTATTGTCACAAGACGTGAAGGATCCAGCCTATGGCCATTTCACATGCTGTCACTCTTTGTCAAGGCCTATGAGCTCAGCAATGCCAGCGTATTACTATATGAACATCTGCATGGCGTTTGTATGTTCTCCACACGTCTCTTCCAGGTACTCTGATTTCCTCAGACACCATAGAAAATATACTTAGACGTAAACTGGCTTGCTATGGAATTGACCCCTAGAGCTGTGATGGCTAACCTCCGGCACTCCAGCTGTAGTGAAACTACGACTCCCAAGATGCACTCTTGCTTGGCTGTTCTCAGAACTCCAAAGAGATGAATGGAGCATGCTGGGAGTCATAGTTTCTCCACAGCTGAAGAGCCATCACTGCCCTAGAGGGCGTTGGGCATGAGCGCCTATATGGCAGACATTGACTCCCCTGCTCCATGACCATCCCTGCTCTTTGAGTCCCTTGTGTGAGAAGCGCGCATCCGAAAAGACCATTCTCTGAGGTCAGTCATTTAATACCATCTCACTCTCAGTGATTTGCTCATGAATAAATCAGGTTATCAGGTGGGATAGCTTACCCAAGCTTCAGCATGTTGATCATATCAAAGTTGACGACATCAAAGACTTTCATCGCTTGGTCGTCTCCAACAGTGCAGAGAAGTGAGCCTTCAGAGCTGGCCGCAATGCTCTCTATCACGCCTGCACCAGAGATACATAAAGAAGAATCCCACCGTGAGAAGTGGCACTGTAATGTCACCTCCGCCTATCATACTATGATAATTCCCACAAATCTGGAAAGCTAAATTACAACTGAACAAATATCGCCTTCTATGGTAGTTTCCTGTCCCATATCAAGCCCCTTCCACGCATTGGACTCACAGTGCGTGTCATCGAGAGCACCCGTCCTGAGCCCCCAGCACTATCGGGGTCGCATTGCATTATACTGATTTATGATGCCAAGTAACCCTTAGGTCTGGAATATATTGGATAACACTGACATAATGCTGTCACTGTTATACAATACATTCCAGAACTGTAAGGGTTACTTAGCATCATAAGTCAATATAATGTTAGGCGACCCCGTTAGTGCTGGGAGGTCAGGACGGGTGCTCTCCCTGACACACGCTGTGAGTTTTTTTGGGGACAAACAGTTTTTACAATAAAACAGATTGGGCCGGGGTGGTGATAGCCAAGTGCTGTACTCCGAACCTATCTCTGAAACATCCATAGAAATGAATCGAGCCGCTGAGCGTATGCTTGACCGGCCAGCTGCTCTGGTCATTTCTGGGGGCTCCACGGGATACAGGGCCCCTGCTCTTGTGGTTGTTTTAAGACCCAGTGGTAGGACCCTCACCGATCTAATATTCCAGCGGATAACGTTACATAAACGGAATACCCCTTTAAGTGCAACATAATGTCCTTACCCAAATGACTGCGGAAATGTTTCACAAATTCAATTCCTTCTTCCACTTTCTTCCAGAACTTGACATGCCCATCGTGGCTAGCAGTTATAACAAAGTCCGTCCTGTGGTAAGACAAGCATTAGTCCAGCAGTGCTGATGACAACCAGAAGGCATATATATCCAGTTATTTTCTATGTTCTACTCATCGCTGCCTTCAAAAATACAGAATCTGTTTAAAAACCTTGTGGGTGCTATCACGAGGTCTTCTCACAAGGACAACCCCTTTTCATTTATCCTAATATTTCAGATGGCTGTGATAAAGGGGGACAGTCCCCATACTGGGGCCACAGTGAGAGCTGCTATGTACTATGAATAGCTCCCGCTCTGGCGCACCTAGCCCACGTGTGGCTGACCATTCATTGACCAGCTTTCCTCACAGCTAAGGGCTGATCTTCAAGCATTAGTGATCAGCTGAGCTCTGGACTGGCTTCTGGGGTGTTATGACGTCAGACAACCTGAAGGGACCCTAAGGCCCCTTTCACAAGAGGGAGTTTTCCCGCGCGGGTGCAACGTGTAACGTGAACGCATAGCAGCCGCAATGAATCCTGACCCATTAATGTGTACATGAGAAGTTCTACTTTGCATGTGAATCACAGCACGTTCTATTTTCTGCGTTTTTCACGCACCCCTGGCCCCATAGAAGTGAATGCACTCGCTCAGAAAAACTGAAACACAGAACAAAAACACAGACAGGACTGACTGAACTTGCGAGTTTCACTGAACGCATCCTGAGCCAATCAGTATCGTTCGTGTGAAGGGGGCCTAAGGCCAATGAAGATCACGTATCGAGCAGTACAAGCCACCTAACAATCTAGAATATACTATACTGCAGGAAGACTCATGTAATCTCATTGAGGCCTCATTCACACTTTGCACATTAGTCAGTAATTTGCATCCAAAATACTGAAAATCCGTAATGGAAAATTTGTAACTCAGTAACTAGAATACTGATCTAAACACTGCCTTGTCAATAATGGGGCAGATATACATTATAATGTCTTAGTATAAAGTTCGTTAGTGCAGAATTACCGATAGTCAAATTTATTAAGAAGCGCCACTTAATAAATCTGGCGGAAGCTCTGGACGGTTCAGTCATTAATAGAGGATGAAATGAAAATAATAAAACACTTACTTGGTGCATACGATGTGGGTGATGACATCTCTGTGCATGTAGCTGCGCTCATACATTGAAGCGCTGGGAAGGTTGTCCAGGTATACTCTCTCAAACTCAAGAACTTAGGAGAAAAAAGGAAAAGACATATCTGTTAAATTGTTGAAGAGTAGTCTACTGATCTTCACCAGACCATATTTCACGCTAAAAAGACATAGTTAATCCAGCTCACCTAGGTTTCTTGTAATGACAGTTTTGTGTGAACGGATTCCTTATCTTATATATTTCACACTGTATGGCGGGCCGCATGACAAGGGAGGGGGGGGGACCCCCTGGCTGGCCCCCCTATCGTCAACGGAGGGGGGGGGACCCCCTGGCTGGCCCCCCTATCGTCAACGGAGGGGGGGACCCCCTGGCTGGCCCCCCTATCGTCAACGGAGGGGGGGACCCCCTGGCTGGCCCGGCCCACTCGTGAAAGGAGAGGGACCCCCTGGTAAGCTCTCTCATGTAGGAGCTCACCTGAAAGGCCTTTTTGTGAAGGGGACCCCCCTGGCTGTCCCTTTCTTGAAGGTAGAGGGGACTACCTGGCTAGCAAGCTCCTGAAGGGAGTGGGACCCTCTGGCAGGCCCTCTAGTGGGAGGTGTAGTCCTTGCTATCCTTCATGAGTTTTCTAGGCATATATAGGATCAATCTTTGGGGGGACATAACTATAAATGAAGACATATACCCATCACCAACCTTTCCGCTTCTTGCTCTGAGTTGCCTCAGCTGGTAGTGGTCCCACCCAGCCGCCATCGTCTTCTTCCTCCTCCTCTCTTTTCTGCGGCTCGTCCCTCTTCACCCGCTTCTCGTCCTCCCTACTAGACCCGGAGCTAGAGCTAGAACTACTACTACTACTACTACTGCTGCTGCTGCTACTTCTCCTGGCTCGCCGCTTCCTGTCCGCCATGCTTGCCGTAGAACGTCACTATCCAGCGACACGCCCCCTTCTGCGGCGCTCTCTGGTGACGTCACTCCACTCGGCCTGCCAATAGCTAGCAGACGCGCCTGATTCGGGCTTGTGTCGGCGGGTTGTCTGGTTCGTGGTCTGACAGCGGCTGGGATGGCTGCATCTGCTGTTACCATGGTAACATTACCGGGCTGGCTGGGTGTGTGAAATCTCAGGGGTACTACAAAGGATAGGATAGAGGAGGAAGCCTGTAGTAGTCACCTGTAACTGAGCCACGCCTTGTTGTGGTCATTATCAGTCACATATAGGGGTTGGCTACAATGTGGGCATCCTGGGCGACTGCCCAGGGCCCAGCACTAGCCTTCCAGTGATTGCTGACATTTTGATCCAAGAGTTATTAGAAGTTAACCCCTATCTACTTGATAGGAAGTAACAGTTCAGTAGGGGTCTGAGACCACTACCAATCCTGAGAAAGGGGTCCAATTCCCCTGTATTAAACGGGTTGACCCATTAAGACAATAGAGTAGGAGATAAGTGTCTGATCAGCGGGGGCCCTGCTGATCCTGAGAGCGCCGCTCCATTCATCTGTGGGGATGCTGGAGATAGATGAGCACTTGTACTCTGCTATCTCCACCATTTTCTCCCGCTCCATTCAGATGGGGCAGCACTGACCCCCATTCCATACCTCCCAACTTTGTAAAGAGACAAAGAGGGACGGATTGTGCAGCGCGCCACGGCAAATTTTTTTCAACACTAGGTCATGCCCCCAAGTCTGCCCACTATACACTTAATCCCACCCTTACTGCTCCACATAGTAAATATTCCCCTGTTGTGTGCCCCCAGTAATATGCCCTGTTGTGTGCCCCCAGTAATATGCCCTGTTGTGTGCTCCCAGTAATATGCCCTGTTGTGTGCCCCCAGTAATATGCCCTGTTGTGTGCCCCAGTAATATGCCCTGTTGTGTGCCCCCAGTAATATGCCCTGTTGTGTGCCCCCAGTAATATGCCCTGTTGTGTGCCCCCAGTAATATGCCCTGTTGTGTGCCCCCAGTAATATGCCCTGTTGCGTGCCCCCAGTAATATGCCCTGTTGCGTGCCCCCAGTAATATGCCCTGTTGCGTGCCCCCAGTAATATGCCCTGTTGCGTGCCCCCAGTAATATACCCTGTTGCGTGCCCCCAGTAATATGCCCTGTTTGTGCCCCCAGTAATATGCCCTGTTGTGTGCCCCCAGTAATATGCCCTGTTGTGTGCCCCCAGTAATATGCCCTGTTGTGTGCCCCCAGTAATATGCCCTGTTGTGTGCCCCCAGTAATATGCCCTGTTGTGTGCCCCCAGTAATATGCCCTGTTGTGTGCCCCCAGTAATATGCCCTGTTGTGTGCCCCCAGTAATATACCCTGTTTTGTGCCCCCAGTAATATGCCCTGTTGTGTGCCCCCAGTAATATGCCCTGTTGTGTGCCCCAGTAATATACCCTGTTTTGTGCCCCCAGTAATATACCCTGTTTTGTGCCCCCAGTAATATGCCCTGTTATGTAAAGAGAAGACAGGAACGTTGCTAAGGCTCAAAATGTGCTGACACCAGGAGAGGTATAGAGTGGGCTCAGTATGCATGTTGGTACCTGCATTCACTGGATTTAATGGAGGCCGTTATAGCACATAACAGGTAGCACTTAGTGTTAGGTTCCCATCTTACAGAGATCGCCTTGACGTTTGGCAGCCGGGCCCAAATAATTTCGTACAAAATATATTTGCCAAGAATCTCAAATTTACAAACTATGCGTAGCATTAGCACCAGAATATTTTCTATAACTGTGGTATTATTGTACGTTATTTGTGTTTGCAGCGTGCTGTTGCATTGCGGTTTTTTCGTCAGCTCTCTCCCACTGTCACTCTTGTGGCCTCAATGACAGTGTTCACAGGCCATGTATTCTTTTGCATCTATTTTTTAAATTGATTTAGGGTCCCAGGGCACCTAAAATGAAGCATTTGCAAAAAAAAATCCTGCGTAACCTCCCAAAATTACCCTAGTAAGAAGTAGAGGACAGATGGAATGGTTGTGAATAAAGGACCTGACTACACAAGATTTTTCATAAACTGATTTTCTTTGTTTTTTTGGGGTTTTTTTTGCAGGACAACCTGGATGACCTGCTGAAAGAGGTAAGGTGCAAAAATGATAAAAATAATAGCATTCCAACACAAACATTCTCAGAGTTTAAATATTGCACCACATTTAAAGAAGCTTTCTCAGCATGATCAACCCTATTAAACCAGGCTTAATGCCTGGTAGGGCTCATCATGTTGATTTTAAAAAAATACCTTTCTTTGGTCTTTATGCTAAACAACTGCAGATACATCTAAGTTTTATTCATATGCAAATTAGCACATATAGCGGGTGTGGCTATATCCTTGGAGCACTGCTTTTGTAACACCTCTGTGCTCTGCACACTTTCCCTCTCCTTGATTGACAGGGCTAGACATCAGCATGCTGAAGGCTGAGCTGTGTCCTAGCATGTGCCTATTATATATAGCTTTACCATAATGAGCAGAGTGGATTTCTATGCTTAGAAAGCTAATACATATTACTGGTTTATTCACAAGCAGAATATATGATTAAAAAGAAACCAGTAATATGTATGAGCTTTCTAAGGATAAAAAAACATTCTTCTGTATGTGGTTAGGTTATAGGTTGGTGGTAAGTGGTCAGCTTTGTTTTAGAGATCCTAAGTTCAAGTACTTATATATGTATGGCCTAACTTTATTGAGAATAGTGTTTTTGCTTAGTGTTATACTTAAAAACCTAAAACATATTACTGGTTTATTCATAGGCATTATATGTGATTATAAAGAAACCAGCAATATGTATTAGCTTTCTAAGCTTAACAACATTATTCTCAATATAACAAGGCTATAGACTTTTATTATGGGTTAAATGAAGTGGAAAAAATATCTGAAAGTCTCTCCCAAGATTTAAACCTGGCTACTGCTTTATCATATTGAGGACTGTGATTTTTTTCTATTCTTAGAAGGCTAATATTACTGGTTTCATTATAATCCTATAGTGTGCCTGTGAATAAACCAGTTATATGTATATTAGCTTTCTAAGCATAGAAATCCGCTCTAAGGCTACAGTTATTAGTGTATATGATATGTATATAATATGTACATGCTAGGACATAGCTCTGCCCTCAGCATGCTGATGTCTAGCCCTGTCAATCAAAGGGAGGAGTGAGTGTGTAGAGCACAGGGGTGTTACGAAAGCAGTGCTCCAAGGATTCAGCCCCACCCCTGGTACTCTAACTTGATTATTTGCATATGAATAAAATGCAGATATCTCTGCAGCTCTTTAGCATAAAGACAAAAGAAAGCTATTGTTTTAATCAGCATGATGAGCCCTACCAGCCAGTATGCCTGGTTTAATAGGGTTGATCATGCTGACAAAGCCTCTTCAATATCTTTGTTAACCACTTAAAGGGTTTGGTTGTGATATTAATAGTGATGGCCCGACCTTAGGATAGGCCATTAATATCTGGTTGGCTGAGATCCAAAACCCTGCATCCCTGCTGATCAACTGTTACCTTGGAAGTCAGCTCCAGAAATAAACAGCTGCATCGTGTAGTGGATGGACCTGGTAAATGAAGCACTGCTCCCATTGAAGTGACCTACAAGTTAAAGGGGTTGTCCGGGTTCAGAGTTGAACCCGGACATACCCAGAATTTCACCCAGGCAGCCCCCCTGACAAGAGCATCGGAGCATGTCATGCTCCGATGCTCTCCTTTGCCCTGCGCTAAATCATGCAGGGATAAGGTATTTTGCCCAGTTCCGGTGACGAACCAGACTCTGCCAGGCAGGGGCTTCCGCCCAGCAGTGAGCCCGGTGACGTCACTTGCACTGATGGGAGGGCTTTAGCGCTGCCCTACCCAGTAATTATCTCAGACAACCCCATTTAATGCTAACATTGTTTGGTCTTTAAGGTGTTAAAGATCATGAGTGATGGGGAAAGTTTCATGTGATAATAAGGCGTGCCCCTTTTTGTTATTTTGGGGCTCCTGCGGCAGGTAAAGGTTCAGGGACTAGCTTTGGACCTCCAGGGTTTGCGCTCCTCAGTGACAGTTATCAGGTGAAGTGCCCCTTCTAGGACTCGCTCAAGACTGTTGTTGGACTGTTGTCCTTTGCTTCTTTGTGCTGTCACTGCATGATTTGACAATAACCTAGACAATTTTCATTTAATTTTTAGACTGAGCATCTTGCAAGACACATGTCTACATACCAGCAAGAAGTCCCCCCCGACCTGCAGACTACTGGCATGCAAGGCACTGAGGAATTATTACAACGTTGTGAAGAAATTTGGGCACAGATTGGACAGGTATGTGGACTATATGCGGCAGGGTCGGCGTGCTAATCGGCGTGCTTGCGGCAGGCTCGGCGTGCTTTATTATAGGCGGGTATGCGGCAGTGCTGCGGCAGTCGTGCGGCAGGGCTCGGCGTCGGCTGCTGTTGGGAAGGCGGCAGGCTCGGCGGGTCGGGCGGGTCGGCTGTTCGGGTATGCGGCAGTATGCGGCAGGTGCTCGGCGCTGCGTGCTGTCGGGTGCGCAGGGCTCGCGTGCTGTCGGGTATGCGGCAGTGCTGTCGGGTATGCGGCAGGGCTCGGCGTGCTGTCGGGTATGCGGCAGGCGTGCTGCGGGTATGCTCGGCGTGCTGTCGGGTATGCGGCAGGGCTCGGCGTGCTGTCGGGTATGCGGCAGGGCTCGGCGTGCTGCGGGTATGCGGCAGGGCTCGGCGTGCTGTCGGGTATGCGGCAGGGCTCGGCGTGCTGTCGGGTATGTCGCGGCAGGGCTCGGCGTTGCTGTCGGGTAGGGTATGCGGCAGGGCTCGGCTGTGCTCGGCGTGCTGTCGGGAAGTAGGAAAGCTAAGTTCCATTGTTTGTATTTGTGAAGAAGGGACCAGATGTGGAGCATAGAAAGAAACTGGAACCAGGAACATAGAGCCCATTACATATATATATATATATATCTCTTAATAATATAAAAATGAGTTTCTGTCTGTCTGTCTGATCTCTATGCGCGACCAAACTACTGGACCGATTTTCACCAAATTCGGCACACAGGTACATCAGGTGTCTGGGAAGGTTTTAGACCAGGTCTCATCTCTCTAGGACGTACCGTTCCCGAGATATTCCCAAAATATGATCTCCATTAGCCAACATTACAACTGGAAACTTTGGTTTTAAACTCCAACTGCCATTCTCTGCAAAGGCGAACACAGGGAGGGCAGGTTTCCATAACAACCAGGTAATTATCAGCAGCTGAGGATCTCATCCATTTCTATTCACTAACAGTGTTAAAGGTATTCCGGTTACCATAAATATAACTTATGTTTTTTTCTATTACTACAGTTCAGTAGTAATAAAAGATGTTTTCCTCCACTGCTGTCTATTGTGTGGGCTCATAAATAAGCATAGTATTGACCTTTGATTCAGGCCACCCTAAAAGAAGTACTTAAAACCCCGCCCCAGGTCTCACTAAGCCACACCCCCAACTCTGTCAGGCCACACCCCCTTTCACTCCGCAGCCAACAGAGATTGAAAAAATAAAGGTAAAAATCAACTTCTGTCAGCTGCAGGGATGGGTGGGAGGTTGACTTTCTTTCTGCAACAACAAACACAAACATTAAATAAAATAGATTAAATACACCCATGCGAAGCGTCTTGCTAATCCACGCCCCCGACTCTGTCAGGCCACGCCCCCTCCCACTCCGCAGCCAATGGGAATTGAAAAAATGAAGGTAAAAATAAACTTCTGTTTGCTGCAGGGGTGGGAGGGTGAATTTCTCTCTGCAACGACACACAAAAATTTTAGATGAAATAGACTAATTATAGACTACAACCGTTCCAAGCCTTTTGCTAAGCCACGCCCCGTCTCTGTCAGGCCACGCCCCCTCTCACTCCGCAGCCATTCTGCAACGACACACAGAAACATTAAATGAAATAGATTAAATGCACCTATGCGAAGTGCTTTGCTAAGCCACGCCCCAACTCTGTAAGGCCACGCCCCCTCCCACTCCGCAGCCAACAGGGATTGAAAAAATAAAGGTAAAAATCAACTTCTGTCAGCTGCAGGGATGAGTGGGAGGTTGACTTTCTTTCTGCAACGACACACAGAAACATTAAATGAAATAGATTAAATACACCCATGTGAAGCGTCTTGCTAATCCACGCCCCCGACTCTGTCAGGTTACGCCCCCTCCCACTCCGCAGCGAATGGGAATTGAAAAAATGAAGGTAAAAATAAACTTCTGTTTGCTGCAGGGGTGGGAGGGTGAATTTCTCTCTGCAATGACACACAGAATTTAGACTACAACCGAAGCAGGGATTGAAAAAATTAAGGTAAAAATCAACTTCTGTCAGCTGCATTGACTTTCTCTCTGCAAGGACACATAGAAACATTAAATAAATAGATGAAATATACCCAGGCGAAGCTGGGTCTTTCTGCTAGTATATATATATATATATATATATATATATGGAGCTGGTATATCAGAAACAGTGTCAAAAACCAGTAGCAGACCTTGAACGGAACTAGGAACCTACTGGCCTGAAATTCAGTAGGTGGTGGCATTTATGCTCAGTTTGCAGCCTGAGTGTAAGGTGAGTGCAAGATTTAGTGAGTGCAGTAAATTATGCAGTCCACCCGCGTTTTGTGCTAGGGCAGTATGTACATAACGCCCTACTCTCACTCTACACTGATACACAGCATGTGTGATCTCTCGTCTGTCCCCCTGCAGACTGCTATATGTGTGTGTCTACCCTCTGATACTATACAACTTGTGTGATCTGCCCTTCCTCAAAATGTGGATGCTTTCTGTGCTCTTCAGACACTACTTAGCCTCATCCTCCTTCTTCTTGCTGCTATCTCCAACCCTAGTAGAAGGGAGGGGGAGAGCAGAGGGAGTCAACAGCATCCAGGAGCAGTATACTGAGGAATCTGTAGCAGTAGCAGCTATGTGCAGGAGCTTCACAGACTCTACAGTGACAGAATGGTAGTAAATTTATGTAAAGACTAATTTCACTTTAAAGAGGACCTATCATAGGACGTATAACTGTATTTTGTTTAAAAAATCATTAGCCCTCAAAACAAATTATCAGTATAACTTAAAGGGGTTGTTCACCCGTGGGGAACTTTTCTGAAGACCCCCACAGCATGGCCGGACCCACAATAGGAATCACACTTACCTGATCCACGTCACTGGGTTTCAGCTCCATCTCTTCCCCTCAGATGCCGCAGGTCTCGAGTCTCCCCACTTCAGCATTTTTTTGACGTGGGTCACATCCACAGCAGTCACTTGTCACCCTTGCATTATGTGATACGTCATGTTGGTGACACAACAGTTAAACAAATCTTACTGTGTATGGGGCTCTGAAGCAGACAGGTGATCACTGCACCGCTGCTAACCAAGTTGCATCAGCAGAAAATGACTCAATTTTCGCAGCAGTATCGGAGTTAGACGTCCGCTGATTGGCAGAGGGTTCCTTGCAGATCACGTACACCCATACATGCTGATTATCTTCCCTGTGGCGGATGGAATCTTCCAGCAAGATAATGTGACATATCACATGGCTTGAAATGTATGACATTGATTGGAAGAGCATGACCAAGACTTCAAAGCCCTGGACCTCTAATTACCCAGACTCTAACCCAGTTAAGCATCTGTGGGACCATCTCAATCGTTATGTTTGCTGTATGGATCCTCCCTCATGCACTGCAGTCGGCATGGCTCCAGATACCTGTAACAACCTACCAGGAACTTACGGAGTCACTGCCAGCATATCTATCTGCTGTCCATGCTGCACACAGTCATGGTGGTCATAATAATGTGACTCAAATGTGTACAACTGCTATATTAATCCTGCAGACTGCTTGTAGTCAGAGGTGAGAGATCTCACGTCTGTACCATGTAGGCTGTGGACATGACAGGTTCTCCTCTTCAGGAGGTTAAGACCAGGCGTTTGAGGTGAGTTGAAGCATTTACTTTATTTTTAATTTTTTTATACTTTAATAATGTTTTTGAGGTCTAGTGATTGTTTTTTTTTTTTGTTTTTTTTTTTAAGAGGTTGTCCGGGTTCAGAGCTGAACCCAGACATACCCTTAATTTCACCCAGGCAGCCCGCCTGATGTTAGCATCGGAGCATCTCAGGGCAAGGGCACTTTTGTTTGTAAACACACATTGCCGGTCAGAGGCTTCCGCCCGGCAGTGTGTTCGGTGACGTCACCGGCTCTGATGGGCCGGCTTTAGCGCTGCCCTAGCCATTTTACTGGCTAGGGCAGCACTAAAGCCCGCCCATCAGTGCCAGTGATGTCACCGGACTCACTGCTGGGCGGAAGCCTCCACCTGGCAGAGCCCGGTTCGTCACCAGAACCGGGCTAAATGCCTTTGTCCTGCGCGATTCAGCACAGGGCAAATGAGAGCATCCAATTATGAAAAGCTTCAATGCTTTTATCAGGCAGGCCGTCTGGGTGAAATTAAGGGTATGTCCGAGTTCAACTCTGAACCTGGACAACCCCTTTAACTAAAATGCATAGCAGCAACCCCAGTCATAGGTCCTCCATAAGCCCCTCCTTGTTCTTACCGCTTCCGGACAACCACTTTATCCGTTCTTCCCGAGCTTTTGGTGTGTATTCTACCTCTGAAGGGTGGGAAAATGACTTACAGGATAGCTACCTATAGGTGGCAGTAGAGAAACAGTTTTTTTTCTTGGAGCAGTGCTATTTAGCATACATACAACTCTCCAAGGAAACCTTGCCGTTAAAGACTTCCAACTAGAGATGAGCAAATCAATTTGTCTCATCAATCAGAGTTCTGCACCCCGAATCTGAGGACACTCCCCCTGCTGCTTGATTGACATTGCTGGTCTACTCAGCCGGACCTGACAATCTTGTGTCTGTGTCACTGCTCCAAGTAGCAGCGTAACCGGAGCAGTGACTGCGCAGTTCTCTCAGCCTCAGGGACACCCCGTCACAGGTGCAGGACTCGATGAGACAAATGGATTGCCTCATCTCTACTCCCTAACTATTGCTGAATCTCTGCTAGGAGCGCTGCATCTTAGCAATACTTTTCTCCCCACTTGTCCCTCCTCATTTCAGTGCATTTTTCACCTTTTTAATCATTTCATTCACCTTTTGTTCTAATGAAAAACCTTAAAATGACGAGATCCTAGGAGAAGAGAAACACCTGCCTCGATAAGACTGTAAACTTGTCATCACTCTGGACGTCAGCCTGAAATAGGTTAAGGGCTTTGGCTCTCACACGGAGTATATGTCCAGGGCATTGCTGTCCAATTTCCTTTCTGGAATATTTTTTTTGTAGAATAAAATAATTGTGAGCCAAATACTATAAAAATGATGTCATGTCATAAAATCAGTGGTGTTCCTAACCAAATCTGAACAGCGTTATCCTGGTTGCTTCTTATACATTCTACCATTTTAAATGCCAAAAAAGCCAAGTACAGTATATGTTACTGAAGACAGTTAGTTAAAGGGTTTTTCCAGGATTTAACGTTAATTTATTTATGCCTTAGCATAGGCCATCAGTGTATAATCGGTGGTGGTCTGACCTTCGTGATCTCTGCCGATCAGCAGAAGCACCATGGCCATTCTCTGCCGTATTCCCCACAGCGACATTCATACAAGTGTGGCTGTGCCTGGTACTGCAGCTCAGCCCAATCACATGAGCAAGGCTAAGGTGCTGTACCAGGTGCCCAGGAAGGCACTGCAGCTCTCCTTTCTTATGGTAAATGATGGGCTCTCGTGGTTGGGGACACAGCGCAGCTCTGATGGACAAACATGAATAACTTCTCATTTGTAAACCCGGCATTTTACTTTTCCTATCTAGAACTGACTGTTTGTGTTTTAACAGTGCCAGAACCAGCTCATGGTGATGGAACCAGAAACTTTGCCTGATTCTGATGTGCAGGTGAGACACATTTCTGTTGCCGGGACCTACCCACGAACTGGCTGCTAAGTACTGGTCAGTTACATCCACAGCCACCACAAGAGCAGACATGCTGCTTCATTACGTCCTTTTGTCAGTTAAGCCTCATGTAAAGGACCGTGTTCATGTGCTTCGCGAAGTAATAACTTCAGCTCATCGGAGCCAATACATTCTAATACTGTTCGGAACACACTGTATGTGAAACGACTTCTGATGTTTCATCCGAAGTCGATTCGCTCATCGCTAATCATAACGGTACCTTTATTGTAGTCCGATGTTCTAAAGCTTCAAAAACAAGGTTTTAATGGTATGCAAATAAGGGCTTGCAAGTGCCCTGGGGCGGCGTTCTGGCTGTAAGTGCCCAGGGCCCTTGGCGTTTTGTGCACCAAACTCCTCTCCAGACTTGTCTGGCCAGCCCTGTAATCATGTTACGTCATCTTCTCCAGCTCCCGAGATCATGCGCGTGCACTGTTCACCCCCGGGCATGTGCACTCTGATAACCCCTGAGGGCATCGGCTTCATTTGCCACAGTGTGCACGCCGATACCCTCAGTGGTTATCGCAGTGCACACCCCTGAGATCTCTGAGGATGATGAAGAGGCTGGGGAGGAGTTAGTAGCACAAACGCCGAGGGGCCTGGGCACTTAAAGAGGACCTTTCACCACTACTGACATGCCTGTTTTAATAGCTTCATGCATTCCCCATGTAATAACAAGTCTGGAACATCTATTCTTATGTCTGTATGTTGTGTCATTCCTTTATTATTTGCACTAGAAGTTATGAATGAATTGCTATTTGCCTTCAGTAAGGGAACAGAGGGGAGGTAACAAGTTGGGGGGGTGTATCTGCACAGTCTGAACATGACAGCTCTGATTGGCTAGAGTCAGTCTGTGCAGGTACACACCCCCAACTAGCCACCTCCCCTCTGTTCCCTTACTGAAGACAAATAGCAATTCATTCATAACTTCTAGTGCAAATAATAAAGGAATGGCACAACATAGAGACATAAGAATAGATGTTCCTGACTTGTTATTACATGGGGAATGCATGGAGCTATTAAAACAGGCATGTCAGGAGAGGTGAAAGGTCCTCTTTAAGGCCCGAATGCCGCCCCTGGACACTTGCGAGCCCTCATTTGCATACCATTAAAACTTTTTTTTGCAACTTTAGAAAATGGGACTAACACAACAAAGGTACCATTATGATCGTGTGTGTGCTAGAAGGCAATATAAGCAGTGTAGAAGGTGAAAAGTTGGTGACAGACTCCCTTTAAACTCCTACTGGCCACGGTCTTACAACCCCTGTCCTGGCATTCTATGGGGGTCCCAGCAGTAAATTATTGAATGCCTTTTAAGTGGTTTTCCAGGTTTTTAAATTTGGTGTCACACCTGTTGTACCTGTTTAAAAAAGCATAGTCACCTGTTCCCCTTCTGGTCCCCGTCTGCAAACTTCTGGATGGATGGGGTCACATGTACTGCTGCAGCCAGTGATTGGCCTCAGCGGTGATGTGTCCCCCAAGTGGTATGTGTCTAAGCAGGGACACACATCATCACTGAGGCCAGTAATTCGCTAAAGCAGAGCACATGACCCTGTCCTTCTGGAAATTTACAGACGGAGACCAGAAGACACCAGGTGGCACTATACTATATAAGTTAATGGCATAACTCTTCACTGGATTATTTTTAACAGCGTGTAAATGGTCAAATATTGTTCGTTATTAATGACCTAAACAAATGGCTTGTGATGCTTGGACAGTCTCTTTAACAGCTACGAACACCTTGGGGGCAGTTTTTTATGATTGCATTTTACTCATTTTGGGCCAAAAATAATTTTTTAAATTGGTCTTTACTAAAAAATGTTCAGCCGTTTTTGAGATACAGGGGTTAAACAATCAGTCTGTTTTTAGAGTATCACTTCCTAGTCCCTTCAGCTGAGAGCTCTTTGATCTCCTGATCTCATAAACACTTATTTAAAGGGTTATCCCATGTGTAATGTAAAAATTGATCACAGATTACTATTATTGTAGTACTTTTTTGCTCTGTTCATTACTTTTTTTTTGTTTCTAGCTATTTCTTCTCATGATGAAAGCAAAGGCCCTCACCGTCGAGTATGAGCAGTGGCAAGAGACGTCCCCCGAGAGTAAGTGTTTCACTGAGAAACCTACAGGGCACCATGAAGAAAAAGGCAGGGGCAGATTATGGGGAAAGGGTTTAAAAGGTACACGTTTTTATATGCTGATCTGTTTGGAGTTATTTTCCCCAAAAATAAGGATCTGGAGAAAACCCACTGCCTGTGGGACCAGAATTGAAATATCATACCAGTAGCTGATCGGTGGGGGTCCGACACCCGGTACCCCCGACGATCAGCTGTTTGAGAAGGCATCGGCACTTCAAGTGAATGGGGCTGGACACGATACCAAGCACAGCCCCTATACAATGTACGGCACTGTGCTTGGTGAGCTGAGAGAAGGCAGCAGTGCTCACGGGAGCGCCCGTACCTTCTCAAACAGCTGAGCGGCGGGGGTCCCGGGTGTCAGACCCCCACCGATCAGATGCTGATGACCTATCCAGAGGATAGGTCATCAGTAGTAAAATCCTGGAAAACTCCTTTAAATAATGGTTTATGAGCTGTTAGTAGTTCAAAGTTAAAGGGGTTGTCCGAGTTATATTTACTTTATCTAATGGGGCTTGTAACTCACAGATGAATACTTTTCTAATGTACAGTCTTCACTTATTCTGCCGTGTTTCCACACAGCCGATGCGGGTCACGTGACCGATGACGTCATCCACCCGACTCCTGTGGTGACGTGTACAGGCTTCTCCCTGCTTGAGGGAGTGGCCAGGCTCTGTACACGAAACGTCAGAGCCTGGCCGTAGCGGGGGTAGTGGTGAGTAGGTGTAATTACACCTAACCACTGCATTCATTTCAATGGGAAGGATCACTCCCATACAAGTCTATGGAAGCGATCCTTCCCATTGAAATGAATGGGGCGGTGAGGTGTAATTACACCTACTCACCACTACCCCTGTGTCGGCCAGCATGTAAACAGTGAAGAGGAGACAGCGCTGGTACGGTGCGCGCCTCCTCTTCAAACAGCTGATCGGCGGGGGTGCCGGGTGTCGGACCCCCGCCGATCTGATATTGATGACCTATCCTGAGTATAGGTTTATCCTGAGATATGCTTTACAGCAGCCCCATGGTCCATAGACACAATGGTCAGGAGGGGACCTCACTGACTTCTATGGGAGAGTTTTCTAGACATATTCTGTGACCTGTACAGAGGTCGGGAGGGAGCAGATAAGCAGGGATATCATCTACTGTGAATGGTGGATCCTGTGTTACCTATATATAGGTGATATACGTCATTCTAATCCTGCCTGTAATGATAATAGGATTATTGCTGAAAGGTGATCTGTACAGACCCAGAAGTGGTGATTATCATTAAGCTGATTGTGAAAACTGCAGGATTTTATTTTTTTATATATAGATATTGACATGGAAAATGAAAAATAACATTACCAAATTTGTTTTTCAAAATATGTTAAACATAAAGACATGATTTAAACAATAGGTCACTCTCTCATGACACATTCCCTTTAACCCCTTTACTAGTACGGCGCTGGGCGCGTGTTTAAAGATGGCGCCCGCTCCTGAACGGATCGGCAGTAATGCCGATCGCGGACATTTAACCCTTCGGATGCCGCGGTCAATCCTGACCACAGCATCCGAGGGCTTAAAACACCGGAAGCGCGCGCTTCCGGTGTTACTCAGGCTCCTCCGTGTAGCGATCGGGGGAAAGTATTAAAATCATCATAGACTCCAATGCTAAAAAATATAAACATTTCTTTCCCGTACAGACAACAGCGAAACGGAAAAAAGCATCAAAATGGCTGATTCGCCATTTTTTGTCGCTTTTTTTTTTTCTAAAAAAAAAAATTAAATAAAAAGCAATCAAAAAGTCATACACACCCCAGAATGGCATCAATAAAAAGTTCAGATCGCCCAGCAAAAAATGAGCCCCCGTACAGCTCCGTACACATAAATACCAAAAAGTTATAGGGGTCAAGATATGACAAAAAAAATAAAATGCCAACTTTATAATTATTTTATCAAAACGCAAGAAAAACTATACATATTAGGTATCGCCGGATTCGTACTGACCAGTAGAATGAAAGTAATGGGTCAGTTTTAATGAACATTGAACGCCGTAAATAAAAATCCCGTAAAACTGTAGTGAAATTTTTTTTGCAATTTCACCCAGTTTGGATTTTTTTTTCCCGCTTCCCACTACACCATATGCAATATTAAATGGTGGCATTGGAAAGTACAGCTTGTCCCGCAAAAAACAAGCCCTCATACCGCTATGAGTAAAGTTATGGCTGTATGAAGGCTGGGAGCGCAAAACGAAAATGGAAAAAAAAAAACCTCCGGGGGTTCGGTTCCCCATATCTTTTGCAATATATACCTCAGCTCAAAAAATATAGATATAGTTTGTCAGATAACATATATATAGATTTATTGTTTTAAAGAAGACCTGTCACGTAACCTGACATGTATGTTTTAGTAAATAATTGAACTCGCCATGTAATAACAATTCCAGAGCATGTTTTAATATAACCCTGTGTTGTGCCATTCCCCTATTATTCCTCATAGACATAACTGAATTGCCAACTGGGTGTCACAAATAGGGGTGTTGCCTGCGCAGTCTCTCAGTACTGATTGGACAGTGTCAGATTGTGCCGGGATCCCCCACCAACTGGTAATACTCTGTTGGCGGTTCATTCATAAACTTGTTTTAGGAATAATAGAGGAATGGCACAACATAGTGTCAGCAGACGTGCTGCAGAGTTTTTATTAAGTTTTTATTAAAACAGACATGTCAGGAGAGGTGACTGGTCCACTTTAATAGTTGGCGTAGATAATACGACCATAGCATGGCAGAAATTAGGACCCATCGCAAACAATGAAGCTGCTTCCTGCTCATCTCTTATCGAGGACCTGTCATGTCTGTTTTAGTGAACACTTGTATTCTCCATAAAATACTAATTCTAGAGAATCTTTTCATTGGACTATTGTCCCTCTGTTTTTCCTCCTGGGAAAAAGTATAAATAAAGTGACAACTGGGCATTACCAGTCCCTTCACAGTCTGACAACGTCCAGTCATAGCTGATAGTGTGTAGGGACACTCCTGGCAAGGCAAATGTCACATTTCTCATAAATTTCCAGGAGGAATAACAGATGGCACAATGAAAAGTTCTAAGAAAACACATGCAGCAGACCTGATATTTTCTAAAGGAATACAGGAATTTAGCAGGACACGTCAGGAGAGATGACAGGTCCTCCTTAGGTTACGTGTGTGTTTTTCTCCTCTGCGGGTCAGTGGCTTGTTTTCAGCGTTTCCATTGAGCTCGGACAGCTCTCGATGACCTCAGTCTTAACCTGTTTGCCATATTCCTAAAATTTGAAGACAGTAATGTTTTTTTTTATTGAGGCATGGATTCCATCAGCGTCCACCATCGAAGTGATTGCAAATGAAAATCACATTAATCAGTTTTTCCTCCTTCCTCATAAAGCGCGGTTTGGCAAGTCCCAGCTACCTACCAGAGGAGAGGGCCCCGGTGACTGAAATGCTTCATTTCGCCGTCACGTCCAACCTTTGCGGCCGGTGCTGTCATCCTTGGCCCCTCACGCCGCCCCTGACTTCACAGACAGCGCGGAAATTGAGAAGTCGTCTTCTGTCAATGCGTCTCTATGGAAGCCAAAAACATTAACTGCTATTTATTCTCTGTTTCTTAGTAATCTCCAGCAACCAGGACGTTCTGCTCGCCGCTGGAAAAGAAGAGGTAACCATCTCGTCGGATTTCCCATAAGCAGCCTGTTTTATTGGCAGCCCGGCCTTAGGAAGGATAGGAACCTTTTTTTTTCTGTGAAAATACTTATCGATTAGCTTGTCTTTTCCACGGGATCATTTCTATAAGTAGAAGGTGAAGAGATCCAGCTGGTAAGGAACCAGAAAACATACCGTCAGGGTTGTAGCCGGCTACGGCGTAACGATGGAACACGACAGGTTAATGCCGTATGTTCATGAGCTCATGTCACAGGTCATAAAATTAGAACGGTCTTTTATTATCACTGGAAATAACCCGATGAGACCCGATGGCTGTGATATCACGCCTTCACTGCAGGCGCAGCGTAGCAGCTGGTAAAGTCAGAGGTATTCAGAAGCTCCCGCCTCTGGGGATTATACGTAACACAGAAGCTGAGGAATTTTAACATGGCAGCTTCCCAAAATTTCATTTAAGGAGCAGCTGCCAGCTCTTCTGACATGTGTTCTTTAGTTAATTTCTCCATGAAATAACAATCCTGGGCCATCTTGCCGTACAACTCTACATGGTGCGGTTCCCTTGTGGTTTCACTGGGAAATATATGGATAAATTGACACTTTGGTGTTACTATTCCCATTGTCAATATAGTACGTCCCTACAACATCCACACTGATGGGGTAGGGAAAGCATTGAGTGACATGGTAGATTTTCATTTTACTCATGTTTCCAGGTGGAATAAATGAGGAACATCACAACACTGAGTTCTAAGGAAAGATGCTCCAGAGTTGCTATTTATGCGGAATACACATTTTACTAAAATAGACATTTTGGGGAAACTAGTAGGCCTGTTTTAAGTGAAAGGGATTCCAGGATTATCAGTAGTAATAAGTCAGAGCAACTGGACTCCTATTTTTGTCTGCCACTTACAATGCAGCTCTAACACCTCTCCTGAGGTACTCTAACCTCCTAACAGTCACAGTAAAATTGTAAAAACCCTCCTGAAAATGTCACTTTTTTATTGTAGCTTTTTAATATATGTCTGAACTCAATTGCATTTTAACTCCTTAGTGACATAACTAATTTTAGCCTTAAGGACCAGTAACATTTACCCCCTCTGTGTTCCTGTAGTCAAAACCTTTTACATTTTTCTCCTAAAACTTTTGCAGGATGAGTTTTTTTTAGGAACCTTTTTTTTAGGAGAAAAAAAAACTATTTTAACATTATTTTGTGGAATGTATTTTACGGCTTTCACTGTGTGATATAAATAATATAACTTTATTATTTGGGTCAGTACAATTGTGATAATGACAATAGATATTTTTTTAAATATTTTTTAATTTCCCTTTCAGCTCCCCAATTGCCCCCTCCCCCCCATTCAGACTATAGAGGAAGGAATTGCTTTGGCTGCTCATATCTCTGGATTGGTAGCAGCTAGAGACATTGGTCTTGTTTGAAAGCTGGAATTCTAAGCTTTCATTCAAGACCAGGATCACAGCATCATATTGGAAGATATCGCTGTTAGAAATCCAACAGTGTAGTTGTGTAGTTTCATTGTGCCATCTGTTATTCCTCCTGGAAATTTATGAGAAATGTGACATTTGCCTTGCCAGGAGTGTCCCTCCTTGGTCCGATGGCGCTCACTAGGTCCATATGGAGAGTTTGCAGCAATAAATTCCCCATAGCCTCGAGACATTCCTCCATGATGCCTTTTTTTTTTTTTACCACCCCTTTCTCCCAGATAGGTCGACCATTAGCAGAGCTCAGGCAAAACTGTTAGGTGGTTAACCACACCCAATAGCTTCAGTCATGCAAACTGAATCAACACCTCCACCAGTATTTAATGCAGGAGAATTCTCGTACAAGTCATTCTAATTGAGAAAGACAGTCTAATGACTAGAGAAACGTCTTCAATTAAAAATACATTTCCACTTGCTCTGACATTACTATAATTAATTTTTATTTGATCTGATTGGCAGGAGGGGTGCAGTGTGTCGGACCCTCACTAATCCAATATGAATGCCCTATGCCAAGAATAGGCCGTCAGTAATAAAATCCTGGAATACCCCTTAACATGGGTGTTTTTGTCCTCTACAGCTCAGTAACTTAGAGGGTCTCTGAGTTTTCATGAAAGTTTTCATATATCATAGAGACAATGATAATGTCTGTAAAGCGCTGCGGAATATGTCAGCGCTATATGAGTGAGCAAAATATATACAAACAAATTAAAGGTGTTTTCTGGGAGTTAACTACTGATGAACTATCCTGACAGGTCATCAGTATCTGATCGGTGTTGGTCCGACACCCGGGACCCCCACCGATCAGCTGTTTGAGAAGGCACTGGCGCTCCCATGAGCTCTGAGGCCTCTCAGCTTTTCTAAGCCAATGACGTCATGTTCATTGGTCACGTGGCCTAGGAGCGGCTCAGCAGCATTCAAGTGAATGGGGCTGAGCACGATACCAAGCACAGCCGCTGTACAATGTATGGCGTTGTGCTTGGTAAGCTGAGAGAAGGCCTTGGCGCTCACGGGAGAACCAGTTCCTTCTCAAACAGCTGATCGGTGGGTGGTCTGACCCCCACTGATCAGATACTGATATCATCAGTAGTAAAATCCCGGAAAACCCCATTAAAACTTTTGATCTGTGGGGCCTGAGTACTGAGACCCCCCCAAACAATCGCTAGAACGAGGAGAGAGAAGTTCTCACATATCGCACACTCTCTTCTCCCTGCAGGAGAGAAAGCAAGGGGGTCCGTGCAGCTCATTCACATTACATCGGCAGCAGATCTCACTGAAAACAACAGTACCTGCTGCCAAAAACTGCCAACAACAGGCATGCTGCAGGATTGCTGACATTTTGTATATGGCACATTTTAAGGGAATACAATGCATTCTGAAAGTCTTCGGACCCTTTCACTGTTTCACATTTTGTTATGTTGCGGCCTTGTACTAAAATAAAAAAAAAAATCTAAATTTTCTACTTCATTCTGCGCATAATACTCCAACGTGAAAACAGATTTTTAGGATATTGATTTTTTTTTTTTTACTTTTAGCACAGGGCCACAATGTAACAAGATGTGAGAAAAGTAATAGGGTCTGAAGACTGTTTGAATGCACTGTATGTCTCTTAGGGCCTATTCACACGACTGTGTGAATGGGTCCGCATCTATTCCACAATTTTGCGGAATAGATGCGGCCCCATTCACTTCTATGAGGGCGGGCAGCTCCATGCCGCGGCTCCGCATAAAAAAATAGAACATGTCCTATTCTTGTCCGTTATAATAGGCATTTTGAACAGGGACCCGGCCATGTGTTCCGCAAATTGCGGAACACACGCCAGGCGGCACCCGTAGTATTGCGGACCCGCAATACTGCGGTCGTGTGAATGGGCCCTTAATTGGAATGCTAACCATAGATTCTGCTGGGGATGAAATAAGATTACTCTGCCGTGGTCTGCTGCTTTAACACATCTGGGCTGGGATTGTTTGAGGCTGGTTGGACCTCGATTTGACCGGTCTCTGGACTTAGTCCAATGTCTTGAGTCATTACCACGAAGAGTTCTGACATCCTTAATGGCTCTCACCACATCAAACTTAAGAGCCGTATTAACGGCCATCCCAAAATAAAGCAATGACTAGGGGCTGATGACGTCATTCAGAATTCCTATTGTATAGATAATTGGACACGTTCCCTCAGTTTATGTACTGCTAACAGATGTCACCATCTCCATGGTGAATATATACCACCTGCTGGTCAGAAAGGAAAAGTTGATTAGATTCAATTAAACAAATGAGCAAATCACTTTGAGTTCTTCCAATATGTTCTGTTCCATTTCCATCCACGCTGCCTTTTCCTCTAGTGGATGGGATTTTTATGAGATTTCTGTAACCTTTATCATTTTCTTCCATTGCCAAATATTGGAAAAATGTGGCCACAAGACGCAGTGTTAACCCCATAATTCCTGTTAGGTCTGTATAACGGAAGATAAGAGATCATGGGATTTATTTAAAGGGGTATTCCGGTTGTTTGAAGTTATCCCCTATCCACTATAAGATTGGTGGGGGCCACTTTAGTTCTGTTTTTCTAGTAGAAATGTACGATTCCGGTAATTATAGTATATTACAAATATGGTCGGTATTGCGGCCCCTATACATTCAGAAACAAAAAAAAATGACCGTTACACTTTAATTGCCTCAGTCAAGAGTGTCCATGGCTTGAAAGAAAGGGGTTACCCCCTTTGAACAGGTCTGGAATTGGGAAAACCCGTCCCTGTCTGTGCACTAAGGCTTCTTGTTAGGGCACACCACCGTCAAGGTTGTACACTTTGGATGCCGCCGACTCGCTCATGTCTAATCTCCATTGAGTGGAGCAGCATCTGTGTAGACAGCATGCCAAGAAGGGACATATCCCCTCTAGGTGTGGTTGCAGCTTTAGGCCGGGGGGAAGACACCACGTGGCCACTGTCACATGAACGGCTCTAACCGTTGCCCTAACAGCAGCCGGTGTCATAGTGATGCAGATCATAATAGGTAGCATACAGAAATATTGTAATACATTATAAGTAAAAAAAAATATATATATATATGTATATATGTTATATATCTAAATGTCTGGGGGGAAAAAACTCAATTCTTTAGTGTTAAAAGACGTTTTCTTGTGAATACAATACAAACATTTTTTCTTTATTTACAACACCCCTTCCCAAACAGAGCCCAAAAAATACTATTTCTCCGACTACAAAACAAGACTTCATACAACCACGTCAATGAAAAAAAAAGTTTACAGCTATTGAAATGTGGAGAGAGAACCAAAAAAAAAAAATAGCTCTTCATTACGACTTAAAGGGGTTGTCCCATCTCGCCGTTTCCACAGTGAGGTGGAGCTAAGCGCTGGCCCCAGGTGTCTAAGTTTACGGAAGCGGACTGATGGTCCACAGTTTTCCTAACTCCCATTGCAGTGAATGGTAAAAACGGTGTAACAGAAAAATCTACTCTGCTTCCATAATTCCCATTGGTCCGCTCGGCCCTAGTGCCGGTGCTTAGTCCTATATCGCCGTGGAAACGGCCAGATGGGACAACCCCCCCTTTAATTAGGCCTGGTCATTAAGGAGTTAAACATTTAAACTCTATTATAATATTGTGTAATATAATTGTATGTCATTTTTACAGTCTTCTCTATTTACAGTTGCAAAATGTCGATCAGGACGTTGAGATGATGCTCTCGACAGTTCGGGCGGAGAACAAGAAACTGAAGAGTGATTTGGAAAAGTACGAGTTCTGTATTGTTGTAATCTTGAGTAAATGAGAATTCTTTGGGATTTCCCTGAAGAAGTGTAAAATATGTTATAGGCCGCTCTGGCAGTACTGTTCTCCTGAGAAAACCACAGTCAATAACATCTTGGTATTCCAGTAGCCTTACGCTATGTAGCGGGTTTCCTGTGAGATGCTGTGGACATATGGTTAACATCCTCTGAACATGGCACTTAGATGGAACCACTGAACTTCACTTTGCTCATATTTATTTGTTCTAAGTTAAAGGCTTTGGACACCGTTGGGGCAATTTTTTATGATTTTATTTATTATTTATTAAAACTTTTGAGCCAGTTTTGAGATATGAGGGTTAAAAATCTGTTTGCAGAGTATCTCTTCTGGGTCCCCTCAGCTGCCCATGGCTAATGTGTAGTTCTTTGATCTCCTGACCTAATGAGTGTTTTTGAGATCAGACAGATTTTTAACCCCTGTATCTCAAAAACAGCTGAGAAGTTTTAATAAAGACCAAAATGTTAATATCATAGGGATAGGCTAGCATTGAAAATCCCAGACACACAAATGTTGACTTTTGCGACTGGCTTTTAATTGCCCATTTCATGGAGTCCATAGTTTGGTTGTTGCAGAGATGCATGTTTTTTTTTGTGTTTTTTTTTTTTTTTTCTTAAAGGTTTATTTCTGACGGTTTCAGCTTAGTTCTTTCTTATCTTGGAAGACAGGCGGTTGATGTTGAATTGACCGGAGTATGTGTTCCTACTTGCAGAGCAATATATTTAGTGACACAGTTCCCAAGATCATTTTTTGGTGAATACAGTACTGTGCAAAGTCAGAGACCACCCCTTCATCCATTTCCCATCTCATTTACACGTCAGTCACACATACCCATACATTGTAATGTGTGTGTTCACACATCCGTGTTTTAGCACGGACGCATGCTCTCTCACGGATCCGTCACACCCATTATAGTCTGTGGATCCATGACAAACACAGATGCAACACAGGTGCCATCCATGTTTTATCTGTGTTTCACAGACCATTACGAGGAGCTGTACAGTGTCCGGATAACACATGAAGAGCAAAAACGGACACACGAATCCTTCACAGACATCTTTACTGACCATCTTATCAAAGCTTACATCACGGACGTGTGAATGAAGCTTAACCACTTCCAGTCTGCCCATTGACTATAAACGTCCTGGTAGTGGATCTCTATCTCTGAATGGACGTTTTAAAACGTCCTTGAGCTTTGCCCCCTGTGTGCAGCACCTGTACATAGAAGCTCCATGACTCAGCTGCCTCCTGACGGCCAAGAACATGGAGCTTTAACCTGAGACCTTTTTTCCTGGCCTCCAGGCTTTTGATCACTCTGACAAGCTGTCAAAGCCATCACAAATGCTTGTACTATCTCCCTCTCATTACTGCCGGTCACAGAGCAGATTACAACCACATATGGGGCGTTTCTGCAAACTTCAGAATCAGGACAATAAATATTCAGGTTTGATTTGCGGTTTACCCTTGCTATCTTATAGGAAAAATGAATTAAAAATTGAAAATCTGCGAAAAAATATATTTATTTTTAAATTTCACCTTCCTTCTGTTTTAATTCTTGTGGGAAATCTAAAGGGTTAACAATCTTTGTAAAAATCATTTTTGATTACATTGGGGGCTGTAGTTTCTAAAATATGTTCATTTATGGGAGGTTTCTATTATTTAAGCCCCTCAAAGTCACTTTAGAACTGCAAAGGTCCTTTAAAATTAACTATTGGAAATTTTCATGAAAATCTTAAAAATTACATCTAAAATTCGAAGCCTTCTAACATCCTCAAAAAATAAAATTACATTTCCAAAATTATGCCAACATAAAGTGGACATATGGTGCATGTTCATTAATAACAATTTTATTAGATATCCCTATGCAACTTAAAAGCAGAGAAATTAATATTTAAAAAATTGTGATTTTTTTTTTCAAAATTTTCAGTAAATTTTGCATTTTTTTTATAAATAAAGGTAAAATATATTGACTCAAATTTACCATTAACACAAAGTACAATGTGTCACAAGAAAACAATCTATGAATGGCTTGGATAAGTAAAAGCGTTAAAAGTTATTACCACATGAAGTGACACATGTCAGATTTGCAAAATTAGGCCTGGTCAGAAAGGGAGTAAATGGCCCAGATGGGAAGTGCTGCCACACTTTTTTTTTTTTTTTTTAAACCAGACTTTGGTTTTCAGACTTGTTTTTTTCCAATAGAGAAGGTTATGTGAAAACTCCTAAAAAAACATCACACCCAAAAAAGGGCAGGAAATTTATTATTGGCCAACATGCAACTTTCACATATATTAAAGGGGTATTCCGGTAAAGTAACTTAATTTTTGAAAAACTGCATTAAGGCTGCAAGCTGTGACCCAACCAGAACCCATCCCTATACATATGATCAGAGCTTTAATTTACTCTGTAATCCACTTGTCTAGCTCCTGTGAGCCTGCAACACACTGACAGTATCATGGCTCCTGATCTTCCCTCACAAAACTACAATCCCCACAATGCCTAGCTTTCCAGCTGTGAGTTTGTGCTTGTTCATGAGTGTTGCTGTTCACTGATTGGCTGCCTGACATTCCAGTGCAGACACGCCCCCTCTACTCAGTAATCAGCAGCACACTAACATTTAACTAGAGAACTGATAGCAACACATTGAGCATGCCTGACCTGACAAAGGCTCAGAACTACAGGTCGGTACCATGGTAACTTATGAGGAAACAGAGTGGGTAGTAAGGAAGAAACTACTTTATAACTACTGAACGGTAAATATGTGAAACTGACATTATATTAGGTAATTATTGATGATGAATTAGTCTAAAACATAAGTTATATTTATGGTAACCGGAATACACCTTTAAACAGCAGACAAAAAAAGTGCCACCGCCATCACAACAAGCAGTGTCGGAAGTGAGACCCCTAGTGGCCATGACTTTACAGCTTTTTTCAGGTGGATGCAGGCATATTTTTTAAATGAAATTATTTAGAAATGTGCTAGTTACATCATTAAAATGGAATTGTGTGAAAACATTCCTGCTGTTTTCCCTAGAGAGCAACGCTGGTTGGTAGAACAGGAGGAAGTATTGGAAGCACTGAAAGGCAAGCTGGAGGAAGTAAAAAATCAGACCGAAAACATTTCTGAGAAAAGGTACTTGCTCATTGTAACATAATCTTGTGTCTTTTATTTTAGGCACTATAAGGCAACATGTCCATGTTGCGTATTATGTGCTGATTTGTTGCACGGAGTTTTGTCTCGCCGATCCACAGTGTAATACAGAAGCATTAACCCTTTCTCTACCAGCGCCGTACATGTATGTGATGGAGCAATAGGCAAACATGTCACACGTGCAGCAGAGACCTGTGGCTAATTACCACAACTGGATCAATTGAGATCACGGCATCTAAATGCGCAAAAACCCAGACGCTCGCTCTTCCAGGGGCGTTACCGGCATCCTCCGTTGTCGTTGAGGATGCTTGTAGTCAATTTGAAAGAGCTCAGCCTCGCTGAAGAGGCTGAAAGCATTCAAACTGCAATTCTTATTTTGGCCAACATAAGAAATGAGCAATAGACAGTAATAAAGTAATTTTAAAAATACATGATTGTTCACAATGAAAAGTTAAAAAAAATTTTTAGATTTTGTAGGCTCAAATATGAGCTTCAAAAGCATTACTAAAAAGTAAAAAAAAACTTAAAAAAATATATAAAAAATATAAACGTTTAAATTACCCCCCTTTCTGTATAATAAAAAAATAAATACCTAAATAACAAAAAATCACCACAACCCGAAAACGCCCGTACTATTAAAATATAAAAATATTTTTCCAATACAGCGAATGCCATAACGGAAAAAAGGGTCAATATGGCCAATTTGTCATTTTTTTCATTGCTTCTCTTACCCAAAAAAGGTAATAAAATATGATCAAAAAGTCACACACACTCCAAAATGGTATCAATAAAAATTACAGATTGTCCCGCAAACAATGAGCTCCTAAACAGCTCAGTAGATAGCTGGATGCAGTAGAAAGTTATGGGGGTCAGAATATGATGATGTAAAAAAAAAAATATTTAAATTCCGCAAACGGAATGCCGTGGGAGCAAAACCTGTAAAACGGTGGAGAAATTGCGTTTTTCTTTTCCAATTCCACCCCATTTGGATTTTTTTTACCGCTTCCCACTACATTGTATACCATAATTAATGGTGGTATTAGAAAGTACAACTTGTCCCTCAAAAAAATAAGTCTCATACAGCCATGTGAACGGAAATATAAAAAAGTTATGGCTTGAGGAAGATCGGGAAGAAAAATGAAAACGAAAAAACCTCTGGTATAAGTGTTAAAGTTAATGAGATTTCCCGAATCTCATGTCCATGTTGTGGAATATTCCCCTGCATAAGTTGACCTGTGGTGTGGATTTTAAAGTCTGCAGCATGTCAATTTACATTGCAGATTTCATGCAGAAATTCCCCATTGACTTCATTTTCTGCACCAAATCCACATTAATGCGTTTTAAAGCAGAATAGAAAGTTTTTAATTGAATTTTTTTTATTTAAAAAAAAAAACACTATATGTACCTCATGTGACTGTTCCCCGTTGCTCTCTGTACAGCCGGCCTCATACGATGATGTTTCCCAAGAATGGTGGGCCCGATTCCCCCATCCGGATGGAGTAGCAGGTTGCACTTGCTCCCTGCCGCTCCAGTCATTCTCTATGGGACCGCAGAAAATAGCTGAGCACTGCACTCTGCTTTCTCTGGAAGTCCAATAGAGAATAAAAGGAGCAGCAGGGAAGGAAGAACGGTAGATCATCCTAACTTTTTCTTGTCTTTTTCTAAGAACATTTCAAGAACTCAAAAGTAAACTTCAGAAAGTGAAAGCCTACAGGGAAGAACTGCTGTCTGCCTTTGGAGACTTCTTAGAGGAACATTTTCCTGTTCCTGATGAGCTTGAAAGGAGTCTCAAGAAGAAAAAGGTATGGATGGGAAAAAGGTCAGCTCCATAGCATCCTTATGCACGCGACTGTATGTATCGCAAAATATGGATACCATCCGTGCTGCATCCGTATTTTTTGCACACCCATTGACTTCAGTGGGTCCATAGTCCGTATTTTGCAGTCAAGTATTGGACATTCTCTATCCTTTAATGGAGCAGACATACGGACGTGGAAAGCACACTGATCATCTGTGTATTTTCTGCCTTCGTATGTCCATTTCACAAAAAGACAGAATTTGAAGTCAATGGGTCCGCAAAAAAAAATGCAGACGGCACATGGACAGGTACGGTCGTGTGCATAAGGTCTTATCCTGTGAAAATCATGACGTTTTATATGTGCTGCAGTTCATTTATCTGTTACAGGAGTTACCACCTTCAGGGTAAATGCACACGTTCAGGATTTATGTGCGGACAATCCGCACTGTAATCTGCAGGTGTTCGCAGGGAAATCCGTGTGGTCAATATGCATCAATTGATGCGGATTTTCCACCTTTGGATTCTACTGTCTCCATTGAAGTGAATGGAGAAAATTCGGACAGGAAAAATAAAATAAATTGACATGCTGCAGATTTTAAAATCCGCACCGTAGGTCGAAATCCACACGGAAAAATTTCTAATTCTTATAGGATACAATGTACATGACCTATGATACAGATTTTCCGCACGCAATCCTGATCTTGTGCATTTAGCCTCATTGAATCATAAAGCATAAAATCATTGAAAAAACCTACAGTGTGCTAAATACCATCTTCTTAGAAATACGTGAATTATGATATTTTGATGCTTGCTGTGTCTCTGAAACATTTTAGGGTATCTCTGAAGAGCCTCAGGTGCAGTGGATACGTCTACATGTTATTTTAGAGGTAAAATCATATGGTGCATTATGTAACCATTTCTTTCTACTACAATAAGATATGGGGGGAGGGGGATTTATCATTCCTTTGCGACTGAAAAAGTCACAAACCCTGACCCCGCAAATGATGACTGAGCCCGAGTAAATTTCATTCTAGGCGTACGGACTGATGGAGGATAATATGTTACAGGAAATTTCCAAGACTTTTTTTTTTTTTTAACTAATGTCCTATCCTCTGGTCATCAGTATACATGATCTGTGGGGTCTGACACCCGGGTCTCCCACTAATCCACTGTTTGCAAAGGCATCGGTGCTCTTGTGAGTGCCACGGCCTTCTCACCAAGCACAGCGTCGTACATTGTATTACAGCTGTCCTTGCCTAGGCCCATGTGACCGATGAATGTGATGACACTTGGCCAAGGGTTAGAAGCTAGAAGGCTGCAGTGCTCACAGGAGTGCTGGTGCCTTGTCAAACAGCTGATCGGTGGGAGCCAGGGTTTTGTTTTTTTCTACCACCACCTATCAGATATTGATGACCTGTCCAAAGAATAAGTCAGTTAAAAAGTTTTTAAAAACCCATTTAAAGACCAAGGTATGCTGAGTGAATACCCAGCTGTAATGCCCCTTTCACACGAGCGGGAGACTGGCATGTGTCCCGCAATGCATCTACAGGGCTGGACTGGGCACTGACCGGGATCGCATAGCATTATATTTTTATTCTCTGACCTGTTAGAAAGGTGCATGATATAATCTGTAGTGATTGTCATCTTCTTATCAGTGACTGTTTCTGTGAGTAAAAACCTCTCCTCTTATTGTAGCTCCCTGCCCTCCAGCTGACCCAGGACAGGAAGCCAGTAACTGCTCTATTCATTCCTATGGGAGCCTCACTTTCAGTCTCATAGGAATACATAGAGAATTAGACTTCCTGTCCACACATAAGTCTATGTGTGAGTCGGTGGGTCTAATTGCTGGTCATATGACACAGATAAGAAACTTCAGGATGATATAAGTCAAAAATTCAGCTACTGGTAAGAAAATGACATTCACTACAGATTATATCATGTACATTTCTAGCAGGACATGGAACAAAATTTTTGTCGGGAGTTCTTTAATGTATTCTTATCTATGTATATATGTGTGTGTGTGTGTGTGTGTATATATATATATATATATATATATATATATATATATATTTATTTATATTATATTTCTGTATAATATTTATATATTTAGCTACTTAATAGCTCATGTCTAACCCACCCCCATCCCTTTTATTAAACTAAATAGAGTTATATAATAATTTGCCGTTAATGCTCATATAAATAATATATTGAGATATATATATATATATATTATATATACATATACATATATATATATATTACTTTATATAAAAACAAATCAAAATATGTGCTTATAATGACAAATTCACATTTACACTATTCACTAATTAATATTCTAAATCTTAACTATTCAAATTTAGAAATAACAACAAAACAAAACAAAAAAAACTGCTGTAAAAGCTTTGTTTATTAATATCTATTAACCACATAAAAGAAATCAATGTAACTTTAAAATATATTATAAACCAATAAAAATTTACTGTTGGAAAAAAAAACAACTCCAGACATTTGTGTTAAGTGTATCATGCAGAATCATTTTCTTCTTCATGGACGCTATGTTTTGGGTCATGGTGACATAGACAGATAAGAGTGACAAGTGTACTAATAAATGTACATGAGAGCCGTGTTATAATGAACCGTCTCATGTCCTGAGCATCTTTATGATGCAGTAATTCAGAACCAAGTATTCAGATCTTCAGCTGATACACATGTAACCTTTCAGATCGGCACTGTCACTTTTAGCTCTGCATTCCAGACTGTAGACCACTAGTAGATTTCCTGGATTTAGAGACAATTTTCCTTAAAAGGACACAGAGGGGCGTTTAACACAATATTCTTGGAAAATGTATTGTAGAATTTTTGCTTTTTTGCCATTTGATATCGATGACCTGTGCCCACCGATCAGCTACTTCGCTTTTGATACTAGGTAAGTTATCACGATACTCGATACTGAATCAATGCCATGCGGGGAATAAAAACATGCACAAAAATATAAAGTCCTTCCATTGTTTAAATGTACCAGTGTATGCAGTTAAAGAGGACCTTTCACCACTCCTGACATGCCTGTTTTAATAGCTCCATGCATTCCCCATGTAATAACAAGTCAGGAACATCTATTCTTATGTCTCTATGTTCTACCATTCCTTTATTATTAGCACTAGAAGTTATGAATGAATTGCTATTTGCCTTCCGTAAAGGAACAGAGGGGAGGTGACCAGTTGGGGGTGTGTACCTGTACAGACTCACTCTATCCAATCAGAGCTGCCATGTTCAGACTGTGCAGATACACACCCCCAACTGGTTACCTCCCCTCTGTTCCTTTACTGAAGGCAAATAGCAATTCATTCATAACTTCTAGTGCAAATAATAAAAGAATGGCACAACATACAGACATAAGAATAGATGTTCCAGAATTGTTAGTACGTGGGGAATGCATGAAGCTATTAAAAAAAACAGGCATGTCGGGAGTGGTGAAAGGTCCTCTTTAATGTGCAAGGTGGTGTATGATGGGGTTAATGTAAGGCACATCATGGAAGTCCAAATTGATAAAACCATATGCTTCACATTAAGGGCTCATACACACGACCATCCACAAAACACAGATAGCCCCCCCCCCCAAAAAAAAAAAAAACGGGTGACATCCTACAAGAATAGGACATGTTCTATTTTTTTTTCGGAATGGATATGTGGACATACGGAAACGGAATGCACATGGAGTCATTTAACTTTTTTCTTTTTTTTTTGCGGACCCATTTAAATGAATGGTTCCACATACGGACCTGTAAAAGAACGGAAACAGAAACAAAATACGTTCTTGTGCATGAGCCCTAATAGTAACCCCATCAAGTACCTCCTCACATAATGGACACGGTGGGCAACATGGGGTTAATGTGGGGTCCGCAATACACAGGCACCAACCGCGTGCAGCCCGCATCACGGACCCATTCGCTTCAATGGGTCCACAATACGGGAGATGCAGAGCGGAGGCACGGAGCGGAACACCACGGAAGCACTACGGTGTGCTTCCGTGGTGTTTCTGGCTGTGCCTCCGCACAGCAAAAAAGTAGCGCAAGCACTACTTTTTTGCGGTGCAGACCCTCGGATGCGAATCGCGGACCCCATTCAAGTGAATGTGTCCGCGATCCACATGTGGTGGCCCCACGGTCTGTGCCCGTGCTATCTATGTGCCCCAGATTAATAGTAAATAACCTCATCATGTCCCTTTCATTAACCCTCTTATTGCCCATTATGTGAGAAGATACTTGATGGGGTCAAATGCAATGATTAACAAAGTGCTTTATTTCATTGCCAAACTGCTTGCATCAGGGGCCTCTGGCCACAACCTCTCCATGTGACGGCCACTACCTTGAACACACCACCTGAACTATCAAAGCCAAACCTGGTATCCCAGCTGTTTCTATTAATGGCTATGAGGCCAACGTTCATCATGCCCTTATAGACACTGCATTTTGAGAGTTGTAGTCCCATAAGACCAGGAGGACTACCCTTAGAATTTCCTTAGAAATTCTTTTAGGACAAACCCAGAACTGTGTGTTGCAGCCTACCGTGTGTCTACGAATATTATTTAGTATTTATCGGTCATTACCTTCTAATGCCCCAGTTAGGTTTTTCTTGTTGGACTGCAGCCAGTGCCTGCACTGATAAACCTGGGTATGGCAGGCCTTGCACAAGGCACTGATTTAGTTGCAGCTGGAAAACCTCTTATCTAACTTGGGCTGTGAAATCAGCTTCTTTGTCATGGCTGTCTGCCTGCCAGTGACTACCAGTATGGAGAGGGGTGTTTGGGACCTGGGCCCTGGTATTTTTTGAGATCCATGCGGCCCTGTGTCATCCTAGTTTCTGTGAGATATACACAGGGCAGGTTCTCCTCGTGCTACAGTAGCTACACTGAATAAGCGGAACCAGATGAGCGCTACAGAAGTTCGAATTACACAGAACCTGAAGCCTCCTACATCATGCTGCAATCGTTGTGTGGCCACAGCTCTTGTCTGACCGTTGCAAAGCAGAATGGCAAGTAAAAGTTAAAGGGAACCTGTCATCTCCGAAACATCCCCTGAACTAGAGTAAGCGGTGTATAGTGTAAGTGATGTTGAATCCGAATATGTAATTTTTATCTTCATACTCACTTCCATTCTGACACTGTGCTCCCTTAAACCTGCAGTAAAATGCACTCACTGGACTCTTCCTTTGAGTCCTCTCCATTATGTGAGTGAGCACCGGAGTCCAGTGAGTGCATTTTACTGCATGTTTGTGGGAGCACAGCGTCAGAATGGAAGCGAATATGAAGATAAAACTTACATATTTGGATTCAGCACCACTTACACTATACACCGCTTACTCTAGTTCAGGGGGTGTTTCGGAGATGACAGGTTTCCTTTAAGCTCATTGAGTGTTGTTTAACTCAATGTAATATATTGTGGCAGTGTCCGGCTGTATCACAGTGAGAAGAGGGAGGCACTCTCTTTCCTTCTCCACATGCAACCGCTGATGAGAACATAGCACAGCCTAGTTTCGAAAAAATGTCAGTAACGAACAGAACTGGGCATCAATGTATTGATACCTCAATGCCTGTTGCAACCCAACGTACATCGGTCACGTGGCCTACACGCATGTGAGTCCCATTGAAATGAATATACAGCACTGTGCTTGGTAAACTGTGAAGAGACCTCAGCACTCACCAGAGCTCTGGTGAACGCAGCGGCCTCTTCAAACAGCTAATCGGTGGGGGTGGCAGCAGTTGGAGTCCCTGCCGATCTGATATTGACCTATGCTGGGGATAGGACATCGGTATCAAATTCCTGGAACACCCTTTTAAATACAAACTATTGTCCTTCTCTAGCAGTCAGCACAAATGATAGGTCAGTTTGCTGCTCTGAGGGAAAGATGTTATCGGAAGAGCAAACATCATTATAATAGTAGGTGTAGAATTGGGATAACAGTATGAAAGCTCTTTTCTATAGGCAAAGATGCTCACAGAAGAGTATTATACTTATCAGTGTATTGCATGATGTTCTAAACGAGTCACTACATGGGAACTCTCTCTGGTCACATTGATGGTCTGACTGAGAGAGTTAAGAAAGACCCGTTGCCGTGCTAAAAATCCATTATGATATAGATTCATTTCCGGTTGATACTATGTATCCTTGGCTCTCCTAATTATTGAGTTAAAGGGGTTATCCAACTATTTCTAGCTGAAGACCTATACTCTGTATAGTGCATCAGTGTTTGATTGGTGGGGGTCTGCCACCTGGGACCCCTTTCAATCAGCTGTTCGAGAAGGCACTGGCGCTCCTGTGAGTTCCATGAATTTTTTGCTGCTTACCAAGCACAGCGCCGTAGATTGCATTGCGGCTGTGCTTGGTATCACAGCTCATCCCCATTCACTTCAATGGGGCTCAATTGCATGTTTGTGACGTCATTAGCCTAGGGTAAGCAGTTAGAAGACTGACGCACTCACAGGAGCGCTGGGCCTTCTCCAGCTACTGATCGACAGGGTGTTGGACCCCCAACGATCAGGGCTGATGGCCTATCCAGCGGATAGGTCATCCATTAGAAATAGTCGAATAACCCCTTTAAGAGCAAAATTGGTCAAACCTGACAATTTTGATGGGACCAACCGACTATCGTATGCATCAACGTTGATTTTCATCATGCTTGATCCATTGTTTTCATGGGAGAATAAGCTGATGCCAGAGGTCTCTGCCACAGGCTTATTCCCCTCTGTCCTTTGAGAACACAATCATGCTTGGCCAAACCGAGCATGTACATGTTTCCATTCCAAGCACGCGAATTAATCCACTTCTCTTTCCATTTTATTCTTCCACTTATCAACTCCTTCAGCTGGATCTTTCTAACTGTGGACTGTTTTGGTTATTTGTATTTAATGCAAAAAACCTTAAATTGCTTTTTTTCTTTCTTTACATTTCAGACTCTCATCAACCAGCTCATGAACACCCCCAACGATCCCTATATTATAGTTAAGGACGAGTACTGGCCTCCTTACATTGAGTTGTTGCTCCGCTATGGAATTGCATTGAGACATCCTGCAGATGCAAATCGAATACGCCTGGAGGCTTTTCACCAGTGAACACTATTATTTTACAGACTTTCTTTTAAAGATGCACCGCGCGCCTTCATTTATATATTTTACTACCAACTTTATTTAGAAAATGTTTTTTATCGGAAATATTTTAACCTGTAGTTGCGACCGCAATTTTTTTAAATTCGAAAATAAATCTGATCCCTTTACATTTTTCCTTGTACGCCACAAGAAACAGATGGCCAGAGGATTTCTTTTTTCCGCTCTGTGCAGAACCAGTGTATGATGTTTACAACAAATTCAACTTGGGACTCTCTTGATGATGGGCATCGAGATTCCCCAACAAGGCTGAGGTGATTTGTCCATGCACTCTCTGTTCATGTCTTGTTTCACTTGTAGAAGCCATGCAGCCAAAAACCATATTGCAGAAGTGCTGTAAAATATTTATGATTTTATTGCACAGTATTTAGTTGTGCAGCATACTGGTGCATTTGGCATTTGAGCTCGGAGACAGATGTGAAGAAGCGGACAAAAAAAGTTATGCCCCACTGAAGTTTCCAAGAGCACAGTGGGCCTCCATAATTCTTGACTGGAAGAAGTTTAGAACAACCAATCCACTGCCTAAAGCTGTCTATACCACCAAACTACGTAATTGGGGGAGAAGGGGCTTGGTAAGAGAGGTGACCAAGAACCCAATGGTCACTCTGGGTGAGCTCTAAAGATCCTATGTGCAGTTGGTAGAAACTTCCAATAGGTCAACCATCACTGCAGCACTCCACCAATCTGGGCTTTATGGCAGAGTGGGCAGAAAGAAGCATCTCCACATTAAAAGACACATGAAATTATGCAAAAAAGCATATAAAGGACATTCAGATGGTGAGAAACAAGACTTTCTAGTCTGATGAAACCAAGTTTGAACTTTTTGGCCTCAGTTCTAAGCATCATGTTTGGAGGAAACCCGGCACTGCCCAATACCACCCTACAGTGCTGGTGGTGGTAACATCATGCTGTGTGGATGTTTTTTTTAGCGGTTGGGACAGGAAGACTGGTCAGGGTTGAGGGAAAAGTTAATGGAGCAAAGTGCAGAGATATTCTTAATGAAAACCTGATCTAGAGTGCTCTGGACCTCAGACTGGGCAAAGGTTCACCTTCCAACAAGACAGTGACTCTAAGCACACAGCCAACACAACACAGGAGTGTTGAAAAGCCTGGAGGCTGTAATTGCTACCAAAAGTGCTTCAACTAAGTACTGAGTAAAGGGACTGAATACTCAAGTACAAGATTTTAGTTTTTCTTATTCAATAAATTAGCAAATATTTAGCATATTCTGTTTCACTTTGTAATTATGGAGTATTGACTGAAGAATGATGAGGAAAACTTTATTTTTTATTTTAGCACAAGACCACCACATAACAAAATGTGAAAAAAGTGGGAGGGTCTGAAGACTTTTTTCCGAGTGCACTGTATAAGAATTCACGCTTGATCCTTTTCTTCATAAAAGGATCATCTTGTCCTCTTTCCACAATAACCTGATAAGCCCACTGGAGGACATTTTTCATACCCTGGATGTCAGCAGAATGGTGTTCTTGTATTCTAAATGCTTGGCGATTTCAGAACCATTAAAGAGGATCTGTGTGCATGATCAACCCTATTAAACCCGGCGAATAAACAAGTTGGAGCAACAAGGGGGTGGGACTGAACCCTAGGAGCACTGCTTCTGTAACACCTCCTGTGGTCTGCACTCTCCCCTCCCCTTCATTGACAGGGTTAAACATCAGTATGCTGAGGTCAGAGTTGTGTTCTAGCATGTACATATCATATACACTATGTACTATAGTCTTACCATATCGAGAAGAGTGAATTTCTATGTTTAGAAAGCGAATACATATTACTGCTTTATTCACAGGCACAATATCTAATATATAAAGCTGTGTGTATGTCCGCTAAAGGAATCCGTACCGTCACAGCTACAATCACGAAATTTGGCACACAGGTACATCAGGTGTCTGGGAACGTTTTAGAACGGGCCTCAGCTCTCCAGGACGTACTGTTCCTGAGATATTCCCAAAAAATGCATTAGCCAATAGAAGCTTGGTCACATGACCCTTATCAGCCATTAGAAGCTTGCAGGCAGTTAGTCTCCACACACCAGGGGGGGAATTTATCATTAGGAAAATATTTGAAGTCAGTTTTGCTTCAGTCTGCGTTGGAGTACTTTGTGCCACATTTATCAAATGTCACAGGTTGTTTGATAAATGTGGCTTTTCCTTAAACCTAACATTTCTGTCTAGAGAAGCTCCTCCACTTTTCCTACTCCACCCTCCTCCTGGAGTGAGATTGGGACTATTTTGCGACTTTTTAAAAAAGTCGCAATGATAAATCTGGAGTGAAACTCATTAACATGGCTAACCACACCCACTTTTCCACCCATATTACCAAACTAGAGTGAGTGGTGTACACATGCAAAAAGTCGCAAAAAAATGCGCAAAAAAGTTGCAAAAGCCCTATTTTGCGACTTTTTGAAGACAATTCTGGAGTGAAGGTGTGATAAATCAGGGCCCAGGTTTCCATAACAACCCAGCCATTTTCCTTCATTGTTCTAGGTCTGCTTTAAAGGGGCAGAGCGCTGTGGATGACACTGTTAAAGGGGTATTCCGATTACTATAAATATACCTTACGTTTTAGACTAACTCAACATTAATCATTACCTAATATAATGTAAATTTCGCATATTTACCGTTCAGTAGTAACAAAAGATGTTTTCTTCCACTGCTACCCACTGTGTTTCCTCATAAATTACCATGGCATCGATCTGTAATTCAGACCACCCTCAAAAGAAGGACTTAAAAGCCCCACCCCCAGGTCCAGCCAAGGCACGCCCCCTTCTACTTAGCAGCCGACGGGGATTGAAACAATGAAGGTAAAAATCAACTTCTGCAGCTGCAGGGGTGGGAGGGAGGGTGACTTTCTCCCTCATGATCAGACTGCACAGTGCTGCTGTCTGAGAGTGAGCTGTTCAAAAGGACATCCCTGTCCTCCGTCCAGGCCCCATGCCAGACGGAGAACAGGAACTCAGAAAGCCGGACTGTCCAGCCTAAAACCAGAACTCTGGCCACCCTTACGGCAGGCTGATGTTAGGGTGGCCAGACGTCCGGTTTTAGACTGGACAGTCTGGTTTTCTGGCTCTCTGTCCTCCGTCCAGCGCAGTGCCTGCAGGGATGTTTACCCTTTTAGTAGCTCACGCTCAGACAGCTTCTCCTCTGTGTATTCACTGAGTCAGGTGGCCTCACGTTTAGGGGTGTGGCTTCATGGGGACCGGGTGGCGTGGCTTTACGTTTGGTGGCATGGCTCCTTCTGCTAGTGTGATTATAAAGAAACCAGTAATATGCGGTAGCTTTCTAAGTAAAGAAAAACCATAGTCCGCAGACTGTGGCCTGCAGATAAGTGGTCAGCCTTGCATGTACAGATGCCATGTCTTAAAGAGGACCTGTCACCTCTCCTGACATGTCTGGTTTGATAACTACTTGCATTCCCCATGTAATAACAATTCTGGAACACTTATTCTTATGACTCAATGTTCTACCATTCCTGTATTATTCCTGATAGAAGTTTACAAATAAATTGCCAGCATTCTGCTGTAAAGGTACTGCTGGGTGTTACCAGTAGCAGGTGTGTCTGACTCTGTCTAATCTGTGCTGCCAGTGTCAGATTGTATAGCGACACACCCCAAGCTAGTAACACACAGCTTTACCTTTACTGCAAGCTGCTAGCAATTCATTCATAACTTCTAGTAGAAATAATAAAGGAATGGCACAACATAGAGACATAAGAAAAGATGTTCCAGAATTGTTATTACATGAGAAATGCATGAAGCTATTAATACAGGCATGTCAGGAGTGGTGAAAGGTCCTCTTTATTTAGGTGCTGGCCTAATTATTATCCAAGTCATGTCTCAAGGCCTGTTTAAAAGGTCGATATTGACTTATAGGATAGCAACCTTACATCTGGTGGTATTAGCGGCAAAGCCTGCTAAGAGCTCATTTGCATACCCTCTTCCCAGAATTCCAGAGGAGCGTTGCCTGACCTATAAGCCTCCTCACGGCCTGTCGGTGCTCTCCATAAGAAGATATAACATGATAGAAGTACGTGCTTAAGAAATTTCCTCATCTGCAGCTTTTTATACCAGAGCACACATGGAAAAAAATCATATAATATGGGACTGTCCCACAAGTAAGAAGTCTGGAAAATTAGGTATTTGTGCTTGAGTTGTTTAGGGTATGTTCACATGTGACTGAAATTTGCAGATTTCCTGCAAAGTTTTTGCTGGAAATCATGGCAGAAATGCTGCTATTTTTACACAGGTTTCACCCTTTGCATTGGATTGAAAACACACAGTATAATTTGGCATGCTGCATATTTAAAGGGGTTCTGTAGTTCTTTAAAACTGATGATCTATCCTCTGGATAGATTTTCAGCCTCTGATCGGTGGCGGTCCGACACCCGGGACGCCCGCCGATCAGCTGTTTGAGAAGGCAGTGGCGCTGCAGGAGCGCCGCGGCCTTCTCTGTGTTTACCGCAGGCCAGTGACGTCACGACTAGTATCACTGGCCGGGCTATGCTCCATTCATGTGAACAGAGCTTAGCCCCGCCCAGGCCAGTGATACTAGTTGTGACGTCACTGGCCTGCGGTAAACACAGAGAAGGCCGTGGCGCTCCTGCAGCGCCGCTGCCTTCTCAAACAGCTGATCGGGGTCCCGGGTGTCGGACTGCCGCCGATCAGAGGCTGATGATCTATCCAGAGGATAGATAATCAGTTTTGCAGAACTTCTTTAAATTTGCACCACAGGTCAATTTCCAGTGCAGATTTTTATCCACCGTGTGCAATTGAGAATTGCTAAAAACTCATTCATATTTCTGGTACTGTAAAACTACAATTCCACAATAGAAAATCTGCAGCATGTCTTCTACATGTGAACAACCCTTATTTATATAGCTCAGTCCTCAAAACATGTGGAGGAGGGTATCTCAACTTTAACCCCTGTTTTTGCATTTTAATTTTTTACTCCCTGTCTACTTGGATCCATACATTTTTTTTTTCTCACTTACATAGCCATATGAGGGGGGAGAAAGAAATATTTTTAGCTGGTAAGATATATTACAAAGTTTCTTATATTCACCTGTACTAATCACGTATGCAAAGTTAAAATGGCAGTGTCCATTCAAGATTCTAAATACACCCCTCAACATTGGAATTGCATCACCAAGAAGGACAAGCTGTAAGGTTATGCAAATTAAGGAAGAAGCAGATGTTGCTAAGATCTGCAAATAATCACATTTTCAAGCACATAGCTCCAATCTGTGGCAGGAACATAAAAGCCAGATTGCAAACAACGTTTTTAGCCACATGAAACTTAAAAATCAGTTGTGTGGAATTATTGTGGCCATTGATGTGCCAGCTATCACCCACACTGAGAGGGACAGAATCCATAAACCTTGGTTTATAACTCCATAAGATCACTACACTTCTAGACCAAGATATCAGCACTATTCAAGGTTGCATGACCTGCGGGTTAGGAGAACAACCACGAGCTGGAATGACAGCAAGAGATGCACAGGAGAGGAGAACCTCTGCATGGAAGGATCCCGTGATTAGAAGAATGGCGCATAGTGATCCATTTTTACGGCAAGTGAAACTGGACATGACAACCCAAGCCAATGATGTCCAAATTGAATTAGATGTCACATCCCAAGCCAATAGGCAGCAAAAAGTGTCTAGACAAACCATCAGAAGACATTTGCACCACATTGGGCTATGAGCCAGATGTCCATCCAAGGCTATCATGGCGCACAGAAGGACGGCAATGGAGGCAGGAATGCAGGTCTATCCATTTCTCAGGGACGCAATGATAGCCACATAGAGATTGGTGAGAAGGTCACGTAGGTAGCGCATTGTACAGGCCTTCATAATCCCTTCTCCCGGGAGTATGGTGTGGGGTGGCACAATGAATGGTGCACTAACAGTTCTGTGCTACATAGATTTGGTTGTGGATCCAGTGATACAGCCATTTTTTCCAAAGTGTCCCAGGAGCTGTTTTTACAAAAGGATAATGCTGCGTGCACATCAGACTCCCCCCCCCCCCCCCAACATCCAAACTAGGGCTGGGCGATTAATCAAATTAATTTGATTAATTCGCCAATTCAAAGCCTAACGATTTTATATTTAAGGAAAATCGTGAATTCGATTTTCCTAAAATGGCGCCTGCCACACTGTACTGGCCTGGCCAGTGTCCCTCCTCCGTGGCCCCGCCCCCGCGGCAGGCAGCTCTCCGGCCTGCGCTCAGTGTCGCGCCTTCTCTCTCTCGCTCCATGTGTGGAGCTCCGGACATGGCGGCCGAGCAGCAGCAATTCTACCTGTTTCTCCAGAACCTGCTGAGCCCCAACAACGGCACCAGGAAGCAGGCCGAGATGAGCTGGGCCGGGGGAGGATGTGTGCAGTCGTGCGCTTCCTGTGCTAGTCCCCGTCTCCTCCAGTCCCAGACGCGGCCCACGTGTTAGCAGAGAGTGGTGCTCCCCATCTGCTCCGCCCGACACGGGCTCCTTCCCAGCCCCCTCATCAGCCTATTCCACAGCGCCGTCCACTCTCACAGGAAGCCAATTAACCTTGTGCAAGTTAATAAATGGGTTAATTTCACGTTCCCTGGTGGCAATCAACTGTGTCTTGTTTTTTTCATTTATTTTTTTTATATTTTTAATAACATAAGAAAATCGAGATTTAAATCGTGAATCGCCCAGCTCTAATCCAAACCTTCAAAAGTAACCTGAAAACCCACCTCTTCTGGAAGGCCTACCATCTGCAATAAGCATGCTGCCACCACACAGCCACATGAGCAGCCTTCAGTCTCACCTACTGTGTTCTTTACCTTGTAGATTGTAAGCTCTTGTGGACATTAATAGAATTAATGGCGCTTTCAAATAAATAATAATACCTATTTCACTTTACCTTTCAGGCCACCTGCACGCGTTACGGAATACATGCGGTTTTTCCATGCAGATTCCTTTAAGGAAAAACCGCGGCGTAGTACAGTACCAGTAAAGGGTATGAGATTACACAAATCTCATGTACACTTTGCGGATTGTGTCTCTGCGGAAATTGATCTGCCCTGTGGCTTTCCAAATCTGCAGCATGTCAATTATGTTTGCGGTTTTAGCTGCAGATTTCACTCTTCAATGCAAAGGAGAAATCTGCGGCAAAACTGCATCTAATCCGCACCAAAATCTGCAATTAGAAATTATATACGCTGCAAAAACGCATATAAAGCTGCACAGAAATTCATGTGGCTCTTATGTGGGTTCACAGTGCTTGGTAAGCTGTGATGAGGCGGATTTTTGGTGCGGATCAGATGTGGTTTTGCCACAGATCTCACCATTCCATTGAAGGGTGAAATCCGTAGCTAAAACCGTAAACATATTTGACTGCAGATTTGGAAATCCACATGGCAGGTCAATTTCTGCACAGAAACAATTCGCAAAGTGTACATGAGATTTGTGTAATCTCATACACTTTGCTAGTACTATATTACAGTGCGGTTTTTCCGTACGGTAATCCGTGCAGAAAAAATGCATATATTCTGCAACATGTGCAGCTGGCATAAAAGGGGGTTTCCCAATTCGATATTGATGGCTTATCCTCAGAATAGGTCATCAATATCCGATCTGTGGAAGTCCGACTCCCGGCAAGCCACCATTAAACTTTTGAAGAAACTGCGGCGCTTTGGTGATCACTGCGGCCTCCTCACAGCTTACCAAGCACAGCGCCACACATTGTATAGTGGCTGTGCTCGGTATTGCAGCTCCGCTCTATTCACTTGAATGGGACTGAGCTGCACATAGACCATGTGACTCACTGGAGCACCCCTTCCCGACCAGCGCCGTACATGTACGGAGCTAGTGCGGTGCGGGGACATGACGCCCGCTCGCGGGTGCGGCGGGCGTCATGGCCGGCAAGTCTCTGCTGTTTCTAACAGCAGAGACTTGCCGCTACTTACCGCCATCGCAGGCGTCTTCTAGGGCCTTCTGGTGCCGTGATCACACGTGATCACGGCATCACGATGCGCCAGAACCCGGAAGCGTACGCTTCCGGGTGGTGTACAGACGCCCCCCGAGTGGCCAATCGGGGTGTGTGTACACCATATGAAAACTGTAATCCTCGCTGGTGAGGATTACAGTTTTCAAAGTGCAATTCTTATTCTGGCCACTAGATGGCAGGCCAGGATAAGAAATGAGCAATTCATGGATTTATCTCAGTCTAGTAAATCCCTGATTGCTCATAAAGAAAAAAAAAACACAATATATCAGCTCATATTTCAGCTTAAAAATAGTCAGAAAAAAAATTAAAAAAAATGTTCAAAAATAAAAAATATATAAAAGTTCAAATCACCCCCCTTTCCGTATAATGAAAAAATCAATACCTAAATAACAATAAATATAGACATCATGGTTACCACCGTGACCGAAAACGCCCGTACTTTTAAAATATATAAAAAAAAAATTCCAATACGGCGAATTGTGTGGCGGAAAAAAGTGTCCAAATGGCGATTCGCCGTTTTTTGTCGCTTTTTTTTAAAAAATTAAATAAAAAGTGATCAAAAAGTCATATACACCCCAGAATGGTATCAATAAAAACTTCAGATCGCCCAGCAAAAAATGAGCCCCCATACAGCTCCGTACACATAAATACCAAAAAGTTATAGGGGTCAAGATATGACAAGGGGAAAAAAAAAAGGGCAACTTTCTAATTATTTTATCACTATCAAAACGCAGGAAAAACTATACATATTAGGTATTGCCGGATTTGTACTGACCAGAATGAAAGTAACTGGTCAGTTTTAATGCACATCGAACGCTGTAAATAAGAAACCCGTAGAACTGTAGCAGAATAGCGTTTTTTTTTGCTATTTCACCCGATTTGGAATTTTTTTCCCGCTTCCCACTACACCATATGCAATATTAAATGGTGGCGTTGGAAAGTACAACTTGTCCCGCAAAAAACAAGCCCTCATACAGCTATCTGAACAGAAAAATAAAACAGTTATGGCTGTTTGAAGGCAGGGAGCGCAAAACGAAAATGCATAATCGAAAAAACCTCCGGGGGTGAAGGGGTTAAACATCTGATCAGCGTGGTGCTGGATCTCAACAGATCAGATATTGATGACCTATCCTGAGTATACGTCATCAATATATTATTTCTAGAAAACCCCTTTCATTTCTGGTTTCTTCTGTAGGACATAGAGAGGGACATTTGGAAGTATAGAACAATGTATCAGGAGAACCTGTCATGTTGGGGCATCTGGAGCTATTTTATTTAAAAATAAAAGCCATATACATTCACTCAATAACATCTAAGAAAAAAACAAGAAAAATATGTTTTTTGCAACTCAGAAGGAGAACTTTTTTCTACACGTGGGATGATTAAGGCCCTTTGTAGGATTCACTGAGATAAATCGACGTTTGCTGGGTTGGCGGTTGTGTCAAGCAGCTGATGCTACAGTATGTTCTCCATATGACCCCACAATGTCTGTACAGGAGGAGTATAACACTCAGTCATCTTGTAATTGTCCACGTGGAACAATTTTTTTATTTCTTTTTTTTTTTTTCTTCTGTGTAAGGTCCTTAGTTATGAAACACATTTCCTCCTCAACCCCTTTCAGCCAGGAAGAGCCATTTTTTTTGTTTCAAATCCCTTAAGTAAAATTCATGTGATTATGGCACAAAAACATCATTTTATTGCGTACAGCACCTACAAAAGGCACTAATACGATGAGTCGTCCCAAATTGTTTCCAGGTTACACAATGAATATTTCAAAGGATCTTACAAACATACAAAGTCCCATAATTATGATCAGTCATATGGACACAAAAGATCTTTGTTCTTCAATAAAAAAATAAAATCTGTATTTAACAAGATGTATTCTGTGAAAAGTAACCTGATCCTGGCTGCTTCTTGTCACATCATTCTCCATGCAGGTGCTGTAAATTTGGCGCCAGCTGTAGTCCATAGAAAGCTACATTTCTTCTATGAGATTGTCTTTGTAGATCTTTCCCAGGACTGTATGAAAACAGTGTAAAATCTAGGTGTAAGTATTCCTGTAGGTCCTTAGTGCTTCCATACACAATTAACGCTGTTACTACAAATGTATAGATGAACAGTAACATCTTAACTGCACAACGAGTGTGAGAGCTGTATGCATGAAAGATGAGATGGTAGAAACTTTAAAGTGCATCTGTCAGCAGATGTATAGTTATGAAACTGGCTGAAGGCATCTGTGTTGGTCCCATGTTCATATGTGCCTGCATTGATTTGAAAAATTAAGTTTTAAGAAGTGAGCTTCTAGAAGCAACGGGGGCAATGCCATTATTTCTTAGTGGCTTAGCTCTTTTTGCAACTACCATGCCCTCTCCACTTTGGTTGACAGGGGCAGGCATTGGAAATGTCATGATGTCTGGCCCTGACTTCACCTAAAGTCAATCAAAGTGGAGAGGACGCGGTTGTTGCTGAGAGAGCAGAGCCTCTAGGAGTAACAGCAATGCCCATGTTGCTCATTTGCATATAATAAAACATCATCTTTCTCTTCATTGTGGGCACATAGGAACACGGGACCAACACAGATGTCTTCAGCTGCCAAGTGCACATGTAACAGGTCAGCCAGTGTCATAGGTGCAAATCTGCGGACAGATGCCCTTTTAAACGGGTTTTCTGAGAGTTTAATACTGATGACCTATCCTCAGTAGATCAGTAGGGGTCTGATACCCGGGACCCCTGACGATCAGCTATTTTGAGAAGGTGGCCTTCTTGAACAGCTGATTGTCGGGGGTCCCGGGTGTCGCACCCCCACCGATCACATACATAAAATCTCTGAAAACTCCTTTAAACTTCAATATTCAGCATTTTGCTTCTAACTGGATACTCAGACTACTGACATTTACCAAGTGTACCAGATAACGTTTTAGAAAAAGCTGCCATATGTGTATACATGAGTGATAGCACTATATCAGAAGATCATATGACTTGTATCCTGTATTTCTTTAGGTTACCTAACCCTGCAGGTTGCACCTCTGATTATCAGTTGTCTCTGTGCTGGTAAGAAGAGCTGCTATAATGTCTCCCCATAGACTACACAAAGAGACAGGAGATTCTGATTCTTAAAAGGGTTTTCCAAGACTATATATAGGAGCCATATAGGAGAATATGTATAGGAGCCATATAGGAGAAGCAGAAGTAGAGAGCAGTATAGAGGTGAATAAAGCAAGGGGATGACATATAACACTTAGGTATATAATAGTAGTAATCCTGCAGCACTCCAATGGTTCAAGCAAACCTGGTGTTTATTTGAATTCACATAGCAGACAACAGCAAAATGGCGACGTTTCGGCTTGGTTGAGCCTTTATCAAGCCTTGAGGGGAAGTCACAAATTGTGGCAAACTAGCTGTTGCACCACAATTTGCGCCTGAAATATGCCTAATTTAGGCGGATTTCAGAATGATAAATGACCCACTTAGTGTTGCCGAATCTTCTGACTCAAGCCAGTGTTGTGTCTGCCTCTCTGTTTCAGTCTGCTGCTTCCTGCTCCTCTCCCATACATAGACTCCTAGGGGATGATGTAATCTGATCCTTCCATGAGTAGTCTTGGTTTATAAAGATAGTTTTACTACAGAATTCAGATAGAATGCTAATTGAGGAAGAAAGCAGCTGATAACTTGAGAACGAGGCATTTTCTTCTGATCAAAAATATTACAAAGTTTCTTATATTTACATGTAGTGTTATGCAAAGTTGTGTGAAATGACAGAGACTATTAAAAGGGGTTTTCTCATGATTGATGTAAAAAATGAGAATCAGACATCATATAGTACATGATAATACCTTTTTAACAAAACCCGTCCTGTACCTCACATGGATCCCGAGATTTCCACATTCACTTCTTTAGTCTGGCAGCTCAGGGGCGTATCCTTTCTGCTGCAGCTCTCTTCCAGTACCTGCCAACTTCTAACATACAGCTAGTGGCAGTTGAAGCGTGTGAATGGGTCCGCATCTATTCCGCAATATTGCGGAATAGATGAGACCCCATTTACTTCTATGACAGCCGCGGCTCCGCATAAAAAAATAGAACATGTCCTATACTTGTCTGCAATAGCGGACAAGTATAGGCATTTTCAATGGGGCGGTCGTGTGAATGCGGCCTTAAACTGAGAATGTTCAACCAGCTCAGTGAGACGGACCAAAAATAAAGAAAAGAACAAACAGAAGGTGGAGCTATACAGATTTGGGAGGTTTAAAGAATGTAGAATATGTTTCTTGACCCAACCACTTTAAGGCAAGTTAAAGATATGTTAAACATGTCTAATTAATAGGGCCCAAACTTTGGAACAACAGTTTCATGTCCTCATTAGTTTTCTAAACCGAGAGCAAAGGTAGAGAAAACAGTGATTTTGTTGTAAAGAAGTCTGGTAATTTCCACTAAAGACAATGGAGAGTGACATAAACATAGGCTTGGGCTGACCCACTGGGAAGCTTCCATGTGTTTAGTACATGGGGTGACATGGGGAGATGTAGTATCCCTCATTTGTAAGAATTGTTCCACTATTATTTATATCACAGGTATCCTCCTGCTTGGGAGTTGAGTAGAGAGAGGTTATGTGTTGTCTCCTAACTCACCACTGATATTTATACCCGCAGCGTTTCTTAACCAAACTACATATGGATCAACACCCCTTTCTGATATAGGGCATGATGCTAAGAGCTCATGCACACAACCGTATGCCGGCTGGCCCCGTATTGCGACCCGCAAACAGCAGGTCCGCAATACACGGCCACCCGCCAAGTGCACCCTTCATCATAGATGCGGACCCATTCCGTTTAATGGGTTTGCAATCCGGAAGGTCAGTGCGGAACCAAGACATGGACCCCATGGAAGCACTACAGAGTATTCTGGGTCCAAGGCCAGGGACTCCCATTTTGATTTGGACAATATTACGATCGCTCCTCCACCTAACCACTATAAAACTAATGGCTGCTCGTATAGCAGGAATTCCACCATGTCCACATTGGATGATGTTTCTTCTTGCACATCTGTCCTGTCGAAGACAAGCAGTTCAACCTCCACTGGGAGGGGGCGGGGATGCTCTGCAGGATGCAGTTTTGCCCCTATCCTCCATCCCCCCCATCGAACGCAACCATCCCCACCTGTGTGTCCACAGTTTTGTCCCCTCCTCATCCCTGCGACCTCCAGCCTTCTTGGTGTAGCAAACAAAAGGAGAGGATGCTCTGGTGGCAGATCTCAAAGTGACCTCCAAAAAAGTCCTCAAATTGATAGATCCATAGATCGAGTTAGATCTATAGAGGTTAAGATATTCAATCTGTCCTCATTTTCCTTACCTCCCTATGAAATATCAGTTTTACAGAAGGGTATTCCTATTGCCCTACAGCTTACCCGAATTCGTTTCAGCTGTAGACCTCCATGAATTTATACAGAAGCTCACCATTAAAAGACATTTCTCCATCCTTGACAAACAGGGAGTTATATCTGTTCGTTCCAACTCTTCTACCCTTTCTAGTGATAACTTCACCCATGTACCAGTCAGAGCATCCTCTGATTTTTAGAAACTTTCTTTTCACTTACGTCCAATGAATTTAGGAGGCTGAAACCCAGCTCCCAAGTGAAAAACAATCTATCCTATAGGGAAAGACAGGCCTTCCAAACTCTGCGTAAGTGTACTGACATTGTGATAAAACCAGCGGATAAGGAGGGGGGGGATCACTCCTCTTACATTAATGAAGCCATGAGAATCCTAGCCTATTCTGAGTATTACACATTACTCCAATGTGATCCTTCTGATCGGATTTTGGAGGAATATAAGTCTTTGATTAATTGGGCTGATGACAGACTCCTACTGAATAAACCACCACCGTACGTAACCCCCTTCGTTACCACTACCGTACGGTGCTGGAGCAAAATGCAAACATGGCACCCGCTCGCGCATGCAGCGGGTATCATGGCCAGCGGGTTTTTCACTGTTTCAATAATGACAATAGCGGTCATTAAATGTCACGCTCTGGTGTGGAGGGAATAGCCACACCGAGCGTACGAGGTAAGGGAAAAGATCAAAACCAGGAAAACGGTCACCTCCTGCAGGGAACCCTGAAATTAGGCCCTGACTGACTACCAGTATGAACAAACCTGGGTTGTAGGAAAGTTCATACACAGGAACCTAATAATAAATGCACCCTAGAAAACCCTGCAGCTAGTGACCAAGGAAAGAGTAATCCCGTTCCTTCAATAATTAGGACGAACAGGAGACTCCAAAAGGAAAACCACAAAAGGGGAAAAGATACTTATCTTAAGCAGATATCGCAGCAACCGGATCTCAGCCAAGATCCACACCACACACTACTAAGAAGGCAGAAAGTATAAACCGCAAGGGATACTGGGAGAGGAAGGGGTAAATAGGAGAAAGCTAATTACCACAGCGGCAACAGCTGAGGAGAAGGAGTGTGGTGAACAGCAACAAAACCAAGGGAAAAGCAAGTCAAATTATGTCACTTTAGAAAGCCGCGCAGAACGTCTGATACCAGACGCAAGCCTACTCGTGACATTAAACCCTTTAGATGCCGTGATTAAGTCAGACCACGTCATCTAAAGGGTTCCTATTGGCATCCTCTGCAGCAAATGAGGATGCCGGTAATTGAATTCAAAGCGCTGGGTCTCTCTGAAGAAACCCAGGGTATTGAAGTTGCAATTCTTATTTTGGTCAGCAGGCCAACATAAGAAATGAGCAATTCTGTACAAATAATGGATCTAAAGGATCCATGATTCTTCAGAATGAAAAAAAATAATAATTTTGCAGGCTCAAATATGAGCTTCAAAATCATAAAAAAGTTTAAAAAAAAACTAATAAAATACATATATATATATATATATGTATATATATATATAAAAGTTTAAATCACCCCTCTTTCCATATAGTAAAAAAAATAAATAAAAAATATAAACATCATGGGCATCACCGTGATCGAAAATGCCAGTTCTATTAAAATATCAAAATATTTTTCCAATAAGACGAATGGCGTAACAGAAAAATGGGTCAAAATGGCCATTTTGCCATTTTTTCATCGCTTCTCTTACCCAAAAAAATGTAATGAAATGTGATCAAAAAGTCGGACACTCTCCAAAATGCTATCAATAAAAACTACAGATTGTCCTGCAAAAAATGAGCCCACACACAGCTCAGTAGATACAACTATAAAAACATTTAAAAAAAATGTTTTCAAAGTTTAAATTTATTTTTACACTATTTAGAAAAAACCTATACATATGTGGTATCATTGTAATTGTACTGATCCAGAGAATGTAGGGCACAGGTTAGTTTTGCCACAAAGGGAACGCTGTGGGAACAAAACACGTGAAACGGTGGAGGAATTTTTTTTTTTTCCAATTCCACCACATTTGGAATTTTCTTTCCCGCTTCCTACTACATTGTATGCCATATTAAATAATGGCTTTAGAAAGTACAACTTGTCACGCAAAAAATAATCCCTCATACAGCTATATGAACGGAAAAATAAAAAAGTTATGGCTCAAGGAAGATAGGGAAGAAAAATGAAAAAGAAAAAAGAAAAAAACCTCCGGTATCCTAAGAGTTAGGGTTACCCCTCTCTTTTGCATCTTACCTAAATTTCATTGGACTACTAACCCCCATGGGAGACCCATTATTTTGGGGATAGGGTCCATCACTTTGGCCCTATCCCACTATATTAATCTTTTTCTACAGGATTATGTTGTCGATCCCCCCACATATCTGAGGGACTCCACACACCTGATACATTGTTTCTTGTACTACTGGGTTTTCTTTCCTGACTTTAGATAAGACTGCGTTGTATTCTAATATTCAGCACTCTCTGGGACTGGAGGCTCTCTATCAGACACTGAAATCAGTGACCAAATTACCAGAAACCCAGGTGGATTTTCTTATCAAGGACATGGAATTTATTCTGAATAATAATATTTTTTCTTTTGAAGGCCAGATCTACAAACAGCGCAGGGGCAGTGCGATGGACACGAGCTTCGCACTGAGTTATGCTAACCTGTTTATGGGTCATTTCGAGGGTGTATTCATCGCACAGTCCCATCGCACAGTCAGTTTAAGTATATGTCTATGGGGGGTTGTGTATAGTTGTATGTATAAACACCAGCACATCCACCTGTGCCCCCTCCATATTGCAGTATTATGTGTCTTTTTACACTTACACACAATGTGATGAATGCTGCAGCTACATGTCAGCCTCACCAGCAGGATGGTTCAGGGCGTTGGAGCCTTGGATTCAGTAACATGGAGCTGAGGGCTGGTCTGGAGCAGGAGGAGCCCTCACACCAGGGTTGCCAACCGTCCAGAAATTTCTGGACAGTCCGTAAAAATAGGCAACTTTTTTCCTCTGTCCGTGAAAAAAAATAGAGGTGATTTTTTTGAGGCTGATGGTACCTGACTAGATTATTTATTTTGGGATAAGTTGTCCAGAAAAAAAAAAAATTCGGGTTGGCAACCCTGCCTCACACCATGCTCTCATCACTCCTGTAATGACGCTGGACTGAGGCTCACCCCACAGGCAAAGTCAGAAGCAGAGCCAAGAGTGGAGGTTATGTTGCTCCGCCTACAAGTCAGCTGACCAGTCAGGAGCAGAGCATCTCCCTGCTTATTGGCCAGCTGCCTGTTCTCACAGATAGAAGCTAATGCTGGCAGCAGTGGCACGTAGCAGGGGGCTTCAGGAGGAGTACTCAGGAGGGCTGGCATTTATCTGTCCAACATCTGTATGTGGCGTCTATTCAGATCCGAAGCTCACGGGCCCTATAGCAACTGCATGGTCTGCCGCTATTGACGGTACGCCACTGGTTGTGGTTAACCCTATTTAAATGTATTTTATTCTGACTTTACAGCCTGATGAAGGCGGTGGCCCGCAACTGAAACGCGTAGCTAGCCTTTTATTTATAGTGGTTTATGTACATTTTTAATAGATAATTTTATACATAGCAGAGCAGCGTGCTTTTCTTTTCTTGTTCCTTGTTGAGCGAACGTGTCCCTATTTGTATTCCGGACTGCATCTGGAGGATCCCAGCACAGCAGCCTGACCTATCATCAATACGCTATTTAGCCAGTGGCTTACTGACTGAGCTTGGAGTTTGCTTAGAATGTCTGGATTTCCTCCTGACAATCTTCAGGTAGAAGCAATGCAGAGGATTCTTACCAACCTTTCCTCTGAGAACCAGCTTCCACCACCCGATGGCGTCCTCAGCTTCAACTATGGACTGGTTGTGGAGCTAATAAGAGACTGCCTGACCAAATACCAGCAAGGTCTTATCACCTCAAGTTATCTTAGGATCTGCAGCGGAACAGCCGGACAATACTACAACAGGTAAATGGCAGATATCCTATGCAGAATAATGGATAATAGTGTAATAGAAGATTGCCTACAGGAAATTGTTCTTTAGGCCAACACCAATATAAGACCTACACCAAATACCCAGATATTGTGTAATTGTAGCAGGATAGCAGGAGCAAAATGGTGACTTACAATGCTATCTCCCAGGGCACGCTGTCTCATCTCTTGATTGTCCTTCTTTCTCTTAATCTTTATAGGCTGAAGAAAGATCCCAAAGTGGAGATTTGACCTTAATTGAACAACTGGCCCATGATGTCCTGTATGTGATAGATCATCCGTCCCACTCATTGGAACGCCTGGTAAGGATCCATCGTCTTCTGTATCATGTGCTTGCTTTCTGATATTCTCCACATTGCCAGTCATATATCAGCACATCTGATTGAAGCTCTTGAGGCCTCTCTGTCAGGTCTAGACAGCATATTTGATGACAGTCTATAATCAGAGCCTAACTGTTACAAAATTCTGCAGTTTTAATAAAATAAGTTTTTTTTTTTATAAAAATGGAATTTTTTATATTATAATGGATTTTTTGGAGAGGAGCTACAGTGTAAAGTGATTTCACCCAATACTAAAATGAATTATTGTATTTCCCACTTTATAAGACATACCTAGGTTTTAGAGGAGGAAAAAAAGAAAAACATTTTTTGTTATCAGACCTCAGAACAGACCCCCAATCTTCATCAGACTTCAGATCAGATCCCCATATCAAACCTCAGATCAGACTCCCATATGTAATCTCATATCAGACCCCCATGTCAGACCTCAGATCAGATCTACATATCAGATCAAACCCCCACCAGAGATAAAATAACTTATCTTACCTCTCCTGCTTCTCCACGCCAGGTTCTCTAGTGCACTCACCGCTCCCTGGTATTCTCCGGGCTTGCAATGCACTGTGACCTGACTGAATAAAAACTCAGGTTATAGTGCGCACGTTACATCCTCAAGTTGTACGCAGCCAGGACAGTGCAGCATGGTGCCCGGAGGAAGACTAGGGAGCAGTGAGTACAGCCAATGCTACAGTCACTGCTCCCCGTGCCTCTTGCATACTAGTGAACACTGCCATAAGCATTAGCATTCACTAATATTCGCTTTATAAGACACTGGGGAAAATACGGTCCAGGTTAAGTTTGACCTGCTGTATGTATATGGTAAGTCAGTGTTTGTGAAATGCTCCACATAATGTCCCCTTAGAGCACCACACATGAGTTATTTCCCAGTGCCCTCTTCACAGTAGTAATGGCCCCTTCACAGTAGTTATGTTATGAGCGATGATGTCACTGTATCACACCTGCTTGGGAGAGCAGACAAGGGAACAAGGCCCGGACCGTAATGGACGACAGTCATCCATTACAGCCTGTAGCTACTGCGGGCTCCTGTATCATTCACTACGGCTGCTACAGTGGTAGTTCCTCCTAGACTAATATCGTGTTATACATGAGATCTGTTCATTATATGGCTGTATTATATATTTAGGATTGATATAGTCTTTTTAGAAACAACTGTGCAGGCCAATACTGAAAGTGGAAAATCTGAGACCCAGTTCTGGGTAACATCACTACAGAGAAATTACATGACTCCACATCTACTTCAGGTTAGTGAGGATGAGATATGGATGAGGCCGTATATCTAGTATTAAACAGAAGATCATTGGGTGGCTTCTATAGACAGACTTATAGAATTCTTATAAACCAGGGATTTTCTTCCTCTCCAGGGCCATCTAAATACACACAACAAATATTTGCAATGAAGAAAATAGAGAACCTTCTGCTTAGGGGAAGACTTGAACGGGCCTTCCTACAGAAGGACATTTTAACATTCTCAGAGCGTCCCTTTGTGGTCTCCATGTTCTGCTCCTTTCCATCTCTACGTCATCTTTGTATGTTCATGGAGTATACTGGAGGTAGGTCACACACATTGTTTTATTTTTAGCCCATGTCTCCTTAGATCTTAGCATCTAATTTCTTATTATAATTTGTCCACATTCAAGATGTCAGTCATTTTAGGCGTAGACAAGATGGGGACTGGAACACATATAATCAGTTTGCATATATATAGTAAATATTATCTTCTACATACTCCTAAAACTGTTAAAGACCGGGGTCTTGCCCTATAATACCTACATAGCTATAACGTTGTACACCGAGACCTAAAACCTTACAGATAGGTGATTCTTGTACTATAATAAAGAATTTGGGGCTTTCGAAACTTGGCCTCATGAGACCAACAATAAACACCTACAAGGCTCCAACCAATGACATCACAAGAGAGTTCAAAGATCATGATCAAAGATCATTTACTTACAGGAACTTAGGGGGTCAATTACGAACAGATATACGCCACTTTTTTGTGTATATCTGTTGCACAATGCAGCGCAAAGGTTATTTGTGTTGCAATCCACGACTTTTTCCTCTTTTCCGCTGCCCACGCTAGTTCTAAAAGAGGGGGCGTGGCATGGATGGGAAGGGGACATTTTGTAAGCCTATTTTAGGTGTAGAAAATGGTCTAAATCCACGCCTGCAAGGGAGATGGCATAGATTTATAAAGACCACCTAAGTTATGTAGAGGCCGGCGCCAACGGATGAACCATCAGCGCAGGAAGGATGAAGACCGGCGTCTTAATCTCCGGTCTTCATGAATGTCCCCCTTAGCTTATTCTTTATAGATCTCATCTATTTCTCATGATTATTATAACTGATTATCATTTCTTTCTTCTTTCACTAAGATTGTCAATGGTAAGTAGAATAATCCAGATATTGTAGCTGTCATTGATCTGATTGGTTGAATTGGTTCATTGGTTTACGTATGTGTAAGGGCTCATTCAGAAGTCCGTATATTTTTTTTGCGTTCCAGATCATTTTTTTTACCTATAGTTCAGCATGTCCGCAAAAAAATGGAATGTGTGGTTATATTTGGTTAAGCATGTTTTCCGTTTTTCTGCGGATCCACAAAAAAACGGAAGGAATCAATTTTTTTATTAAAGATTTGAAACTGACATAACCGGTCATGTGATCGGTTGCTTAGTTACTGGACGCATTAGGTGATAGAGCAGGGAGACAAAGTATGCCGCCCTCATAGTGTGACTCCTATTGCTCATGTGACCCAAAGGCTCTGGAAGGCAGCAAGCGTTCCACAGTTTGCATTCCAGAGCCGGTCACATGACCCACCATGCCCGATTTTTTCCCTCATTTATCTAGGATTCTATTGATCATTTTTTAATGTAATAACAGGGATACTATATCCCTTGGTTTGTGCTATGTGTACCACACTTTATATTCGTATTTTAGTAACAGTTGGGCATTTGATACAACTAATAGACATAGAATGAGAGCTGGTGTGAACTCCACCCATGTAGTGTAGTACTGCCCCCTGATGCGGTTTTTTGGCGTTTTTTTGAGGTATGTACACACAGTATAAATATCTGTTTATTTGCTAATATGTTTATAAGTTGTAACCTGATGAATGGGACCTTGTTTTCCCCGAAACGCGTAATTTTATCTGTGCACTTCATTGGTGATAATAAAGTATTGCCATAAAAAGATGTTGGGACATATGGAACAGCATTATTTGCGCCAAAAAAAAAAGTTCTCTTCTCCTATATGGTATTTGGCATCCCTGTCTGCAAGATTGTCTCTCTGCGGCTGCATACTGTGCATTCTCCAGGACAAAGTCCCGTGATTGTTATATGCCTTCAATAGTGTTGTGCCTACAGCACAACCAAAAAAGGTGAGCCTCCATCTTACCATATTTTATCATTATCTTTTCTGGAACCTATTACACGATTGTGCGGCCTTTTTTGTTTCCTCTTCCTTCTCTGTACTGAGCGAGATTTGGAAAGGCCAACCAATATAGAATTACCTAAAAAAGGTGACAGGTGTAAGTTGTGGTCACATGGTTGCACAGGCGCCATTTTGTCTGACTGGAACGAAGTGTTAAACTTGTGCTTGTTCGGCATCTGTTTCTAACTTTATTTCTTGTCGTTATCATGTCTAACGTGAGAGAGGTTCTTCTGTACTGGCTCATTTCTCGGAGATTCAGACGGCAGTCACCTATTCTATCCGAAGAACCGGGAAGGAGGAGGAGGCAGTGGATTCATCCCATTGTCTACCAGTGGCTACGGAAGGGCCACTTTCGCACGTTATACTTTGACTTGCGGCAGCACCCTGATAAATTCATGGGTTATTGCCGTATTTCGGTGGCCACTTTTGATATTTTGCTGTCATCTCTACGTTCTGGCCTTACTTTCCAGGACACAAACATAAGGCGCAGCATTTCTGCTGAAGAACAGATACTGAGCATATTGAGGTAATGTTTTTCAAATAATTTTCCAAAATGTTTTTCAAAATTTGTTACAAAAGTTTATTTCCTAAATATGTATTAAAATAATTAAATATTACTTTATTATAAATATATTTCCAAATACCATTCATTAGTTATAATAGCTTGTTTTCGTCTAAGGAGCAATGATTAGGAGAAACAAAATGGCCCCCGGCCTATTAGTAGACAAAAAACTTGTCCTAATCCCACAGGAGGACAAGTTACTTCAGAACACTGAGGTAAAGAGCTGCTTCATCCTCCTCTGTGCTCTTCCTGTCAGGGATTATGATCCTGAATACAGTTTAATATGATCTGCACCTGAAGCTCTGCAGGAATGGAGTTCATGAGGAGACATGAAGTACAGAGAGGAGAGACAGGACAGACTGTGGTAATGGAGACTGCATACAAGTTCTGCTGCTCATCAGTGTTGGAGAATCAGGATTAGATCTGAATGTCCGCCATGTTGTCTTTGTCAGACATCTTATATTTCTATCTTAAAGCTTAGCTAAAGAGTCACCTTGAATACTGATGTACTGTTGCTAAGGAAATAGAGGTCCTTAGGTGATCAATTAATACATATGTTTTCTGTTTAGAAAGAGCTAGTTATGAGATCATGGAGCCTTAGTGACATATTTATGTCCTCCATAGCTTCTTTTAGATACTTGCTTAGTGGACACTTGTCAGCTTCTTTAGTTTATGGCAAACAAACACTTTCAAGGATAATGGAACCAATGGACGATGAATCAAAGGTTAAAGATACATTAGATATTCATTCTCATACGTGTTAGAAATTTCTTTAGCCAATTAAGTATCATGAAGAATAAAGAGGCGTAAGTCTTACTTATACATATTGATGTTGGAACTTAGGTATGTCAATGGTTATGAATAGTAAAACATCTGTGAGGTCACATGTTATGTATAATAATGATGCAATGATGTAATTTAGGTGTGTCACCATTCACTCCTATGGATTGCAGTACACTGCGGCAAACCTATATTATAATACTAATTATTCCTTTGTTCTTGGGGTTTAAAAGTCTGTCAAGGAAACAGCGCCCCCTTCCCTGCCCCTTCGCTGTGACTGACAGCGCTTATGCCCGACAGCTCGCTGGCTTTGCAGAAAAGCCAGCTGTCAGTCACAGCGAAGGGGCAGGGAAGGGGGTGCAGTTTCCTTGACTTGAAGCAAGGAGGCCGCTGCCCCCTTGACTTCAAGCGTGACTGGGAAGTAGCGCGGACGGAGGATAAAGGATCGTTTTCCATACTTCTGCCTCCTCTGAATTCACTAAGAAAAACATCATTAGAAACTCACTGCTGGCTACTTGAAGGTATTGATGGCGGCGTGAGATGGCTTCTGCAGCTGATAGGTTCCCTTTAAGGGACATTGGAAACATTTATCAAACTGGTGTAAAGTAGAACTGGCTTAGTTGCCCATAGAAACCAATCAGATTTCAACTTTCCTTTTTGACAGCTCCTTTGGAAAGTGAAAGGTGGCTTCTGATTGGTTGCTATGGGCAACTGAGCCAGTTCTAGTTTACACCAGTCAAATAACCCCAATTATGTCTACTGGGGTCACTATTTTTTTCAGTAGTATAATACCTGGGACATTGGGGAGCACCACGGGCACAGTATTGGGAGTGGCAGCAGGATGACATTGTTGGGAGGTTGATGGAAAAATTGAGAAATCTAACATGCCTGTGTAACAAACTCTGCAGAGATGAGATGTGGCTGAAAGAATTTGTCATGTCGGATCAAACGGAGGAGAAGAGGAAAGAGAAGGTCTACATGACAGTAGATGTCACTGGATGTAAGAGGTATGTGGTCACTACTGTGACCTGCGTCTCATCTTCTCCTCCAAGTCTTTTTATTATAATTATATGTAATTTAAATTTAGCAACTAAAAATTTTATTTGCTCCTAAAGTCTGGAGCACTGTCACTGATTGAAAAAAAATTGCTAAAAAATGGAACAGAGGCGCTGATCAAGCACAGCTCACAGAAAAAGTGGCACAGAGCTGGAAAAGGCAAAATAAAAAAGGCAAAAATAACAACGAAAAAAACAAAAAGACTAGAGTCCGCAGGGGGAGGGATGACAAGGAATGGGGATGCCAAACTGCTGCAGATGAGCAAAAAAAAAAGATCACTGCAGATGTTCTTCTTGAAGAGCAGTGATTTACTGTGGTAGTACCACAAGTCCCTGTCAAGAACGAGCAGCTCAGAGGGGCACAGGTCCTCCAGTCACCAAGCTAAAATGGCTGACTGCAGAGAGGCACCAACTGTTCTTTCAACTGTATAGTGCTGCCATTGGCTGAAGCATTGTTCCAGCCAACCACAGCGCTAGGAAGGGACTTCAGAGGTGACATGTAATCAGCCCCAGCCACCTCCCCTGCAGCACCATACATTGCTGACGCTGTGATGGGCCAGTCTTCACTAACCATCCAATCGCAACAACTCAGATTCTCCAGTAGTTAAGATGGCTGCCTGCTGATCAGAGCAGCCATCATATGCCTGTCACTGTGCGATGCACAGGGTTGCCAACTTTTTACATGTATCCGTGAAAAGAAATGACTTTTCTGTGATTTTTTTGAGGCTGGTGGTGCTTGAGTAGATGATTTTGGTGGTAATTCTCATCATTTTAGAGCTCACAGTAAATGCTGGTAATTAAATATTATCAGTATATTAAGCTGTAGACATGTATTACCTATAATCTTTATCATTCATTATGGTTTTCCAATTTGTTCGTAAAAATGTTGGCTTTTTGGAAAAAGGTGTCCAAAAAAAAGAAAAATCTTGGTTAACAACCCTGGCGATGTGGCGCGGTGACCAGAATTAACTATGACATACTAATACGTCAAGTGGTAGGAATACATTGCCCGCCATGATATAGTAGTAGTACGTCATGTATCAAGAAGAAGTTAAACCTAGCGCTGCCATACACAGTGCCCACCTAGCGCTGCCATACACAGTGCCCACCTAGCGCTGCCATACACAGTGCCCATCTAGCGCTGCCATACACAGTGCTTCCATAATTCCATATGCCCCATGTGATGATTTTGTATGCAGTGCCCCCATAACAGGGGCATACACAGCGCTCCCAAGACTATTCTGTAATTATTTGACGATAACTGCCCAGTTTCTGCTTTGTATTCACCTCAGACTTGGGCTCCCACCCAGGGCCTTATAGATCCACTAGTGCCCTTATTGCCCACAACACCTCTTACAAGTGGCTGCTTACCACACCAGGCCGCCACTCCACTGGCAGTAGTGGTGAAGATGGCAGCACCACTGCACAGGCATCCTCCACAGTGGTCTCAGAGTGGCGCAGCAAATGACCTGGTAGCCGCCCAAATTGACAAATCAGCAGCCTCCTTACCAATAACAAAGCTCTATATGTAACTCTGATATATGCCCATTACAAACACAGTCTTGCTACATGTCAATTACACACATAGCACTGCTACATGCCAATTACATACACAGCTCTAATACATGTCCTTTACACACAAAGCACTGCTACATGCCATTACATAGACATCACTGCTACACAAGCTTCTCTTCCTTGCCAGATACCAGGAGTTGCAGGGAGCTGTATATGCCAGTAGAAACATAAGGAGATTGGCAATGCACCTGTGAATAAGGTGGCCATCCTCACTGTGAGGAATAAGTAATCATGATCCAGGTTTTAGCCATGATTTAATAATAGGAATCATGATCCATGTTAGACATGACTTAATCACAGCCATCTGCTGGCACCTAGCAGATGGAGTAAACACTGCAGGGGGTCCTGGCTTCAAAGCAGGTCCCTTGTATATGATTCACACCTCTCCCAGCCATTCCGGAACCAAAGCTCTCTCCATAGGAAGAACCCCCAGCAGGCTTGTTAGACATGATTCCTACTTTCCAGATATATAGGAGCCAGGAATTAATAAAGAATTATGGATTGGCTGTTTATCACAAGCATAAGACAATCATATATTCATGAGGCAGGGACAGAGAGGGACAGGTACATGTCCATAATTTAGCGAACACATGTCAGGAAGCGGAGATACAGAGATCTCCAAGCAGGAACCTGATAAGTGTGTCGTGTTTGGTCTCCACCTGTAGCCGGAACTCAGGCGGGTCAGTTGGTACCAGAACCCTTTCCCTGTGACCTCCCGGTCTGGAGCTATCGGCTATATTGGTTTTGTGGAGCTTTTTGCTACCAGAACTAGGAGGTGGGGATGGGGGGATGACTCTTCCCGGGGGAGGAGGTGAATGGCCGGCTGCAGGATAAAATGCTCCAGAGAACAAAGGCCATGGTCTTTCTCCGGAAGGGGGGTCACTTGGAGCATTGGTGTTTGGAGAGACCCTTGGACAAGCTGCTGACATCACTGCCCCCATGTGGTTACAGCCAGGCCTTACAGCAACTCAGAAACCATCTTAACTGACTATCCATCTATCTGGTAACTGATTATTGTTCTGTTCAATTCTGTTGTATCATACCACTTGTATTTGCATATCGGACCGTTCTATCCATCTTCTGTGTATATAGTTACAGTACAGACCAAAAGTTTGGACACACCTTCTCATTCATTCCCAAGAGTTTTCTGTATTTTCATGACTATGAAAATTGCAGATTCACACTGAAGGCATCAACACTATGAATTAACACATGTGGAATTATATAAGTAACAAAAAAGTGTGAAACAACTGAAAATATGTCTTATATTCTAGGTTCTTCAAAGTAGCCACCTTTTTCTTTGATTACTGCTTTGCACACTCTTGGCATTCTCTTGATGAGCTTCAAGAGGTAGTCACCTGAAATGGTTTTCACGACACAGGTGGGCCCTGTCAGGTTTAATAAGTGAGATTTCTTGCCTTATAAATGGGGTTGGGACCATGTGTTGTGTTGGGCAGAAGTCAGGTGGACACAGCTCTGCTGCGGAGGATAAGTTCATCCGAGTCACCAGCCTCAGAAATCGCAGGTTAACAGCAGCTCAGATTAGAGACCAAGTCAATGCCACACAGAGTTCTAGCAGCAGACACATCTCTACAACAACTGTTAAGAGGAGACTGTGTGCAGCAGGCCTTCATGGTAAAATAGCTGCTAGGAAACCACTGCTAAGGACAGGCAACAAGCAGAAGAGACTTGTTTGGGCTAAAGAACACAAGGAATGGACATTAGACCAGTGGAAATCTGTGCTTTGGTCTGATGAGGCCAATTTGAGATCTTTGGTTCCAACCACCGTGTCTTTGTGCGACGCAGAAAAGGTGAACGGATGGACTCTACATGCCTGGTTCCCACCGTGAAGCATGGAGGAGGAGGTGTGATGGTGTGGGGGTGCTTTGCTGGTGACACTGTTGGGGATTTATTCAAAATTGAAGGCGTACTGAACCAGCATGGCTACCACAGCATCTTGCAGCGGCATGCTATTCCATCCGGTTTGCGTTTAGTTGGACTATCATTTATTTATCAACAGGACAATGACCCCAAACACACCTCCAGGCTGTGTAAGGGCTATTTGACCAAGAAGGAGAGTGATGGGGTGCTACCAGTGGCGTAGCTATAGGGGAAGCGACTGCTTCGGGGCCCAAGCTCAGCAGGGGCCTGGGAGCAGTAGCAGGGATGTGGCAAATCAGCAGGGTAATATTTCTATTTCTCTCTCTTTCCAGGGGTGGGGTGGGATCGTAACGCTGCGCATTGAAACAAGAGGATGGGGAGAGAGGGATTCTCCTACCTCTCCTCTGCGCTGCTGCACTGTGTAATCTGATTGGTGGAGGAGCAGTGAGAGGAAGCTGCTGCTCCACCAATCTTTTCAAGTAATACTTCAGTCACAAACAGGGCCCACTCCCAGACTTCCAGAAGCACCATGTGGACCCTGCATGTGACCCTCTGCACTCCTGCCTGCCCGTCAGGCTGCCTCTCTTACCTGCCCCTCCACCTCCCTTGTAGTGCCAGCTGAGCTCCTGCTCTGGCTGTAACAGACATCCAGGAAGCAAGAGCAACCCAGAGCAGCGCTGTCTCAGCCATCTGAGCATTGCTGCAGCCTGCCAGCCAGCCAATACAGCAGACCTTCAGACTCACTGCCAGCCTGACCAACAGTGGTAAGTTTGTGCCCCCTGCCCTGTACTGCACCCCCTATGCTGTATGCTGCCCCCTGCCCTGTACTGTACCCCCTATGCTGCACTATGTGTGCCCCCTGCCCTGTACTGTGTTCCCTATGCTGTATTCTGCCCCCAGCCCTGTACTGTGTCCCCTATGCTGCACTATGTGTGCCCACTGCCCTGTACTGTACCCCCTATGCTGCATTGTGCCCTCTATGCTGTATTATGCATGCCCCCTGCCCCCTATGCTGTATTTTTCCCCCTGTACTGTGCCCCCCATGCTACACAGTGTGTGCCTCCTGCCCTGTACTGTACCTCCTATAATGCACTGTGCCCCCTATGCTGCACTGTGTGTGCCCCCTGCCTTGTACTGTGCCCCCTATGCTGCACTGTGTGTGCCCCCTGCACTGCACTGTGTGTGCCCCCTGCCTTGTACTGTGTCCCCTATGCTGCACTATGTGTGCCCCTGCCCTGTACTCCCTGTGCTGTATTGTTCCCTCTATGCTGCCCTGCACCCCATGCTGTATTTTCCCCCTGCCCTGTACTGTGCCCCCATGCCACACAGTGTGTGCCTCCTATCCTGTACTGTACTCCTTGCCCTGTATTGTGCCCCATATGCTGCCATGTGCCCCATATGCTGTACTGTGCATCCCCCCCTGGCCTGTACAGTGTGCCCCTGCACTGTACTGTACCCCCTATGCTGTATCTTGCCCCCTGCTTTGTACTGTGCCCCCCATGCTGCACAGTGTGTGCCTCCTATCCTGTACTGTACTCTTTGCCCTGTACTGTGACCCTTATGCTGCCATGTGCCCCATATGCTGTACTGTGCGTCCCCCCCCCAGCCTGTACTGTGTGCCCCTGCACTGTACTGTACCCCCTATGCTGTATCTTGCCCCCTGCTTTGTACTGTGCCCCCCATGCTGCACATTGTGTGCCTCCTATCCTGTACTGTACTCCTTGCCCTGTACTGTGCCCCGTATGCTGCCATGTGCCCCATATATTGTACTGTGCGTGCCCTCCTGGCCTGTACTGTGTGCCCCTGCGCTGTACTGTATCCCCTATGCTGTATTTTGCCCCTTGCCCTGTACTGTGCCCCCCATTCTGCACTGTGTGCCCCCTGACCTGTACTGTACCCCCTGTGCTGTATTTTCCCCCTGCCCTGTACTGTGTCCCCCATGCTACACAGTGTGGGCCTCCTGCCCTGTACTGTACGCCCTATAATGCACTGTGCCCGCTATGCTGTCCTGTGCCCCCCATGCTGCACTGTCTGTGCCCCCTGCCCTGTGAACTCTCCCTTACATATGCACATATAGGATGCCAGGATAGTCATGAAGGGGGGGCACCATACAAAATTTTGCTGTGGGGCGCAGTCAGTTCTAGCTACGCCCCTGGGTGCTACGCCAGATGACCTGGCCTCCACAGTCACCAGACCTGAACCCAATCGAGATGGTTTGGGGTGAGCTGGACCGCAGAGTGAAGGCAAAAGGGCCAACAAGTGCTAAGCATCTCTGGGAACTCCTTCAAGACTGTTGGAATACCATTTCAGGTGACTACCTCTTGAAGCTCATCAAGAGAATGCCAAGAGTGTGCAAAGCAGTAATCAAAGCAAAAGGTGGTTACTTTAAATGAACCTAGAATATAAGACATATTTTCAGTTCTTTCACACTTTTTTGTTAAGTATATAATTCCACATGTGTTAATTCATAGTTGTGATGCCTTCAGTGTGAATCTACAATTTTCATAGTCATGAAAATACAGAAAACTCTTTGAAGGAGAAGGTGTGTCCAAACTTTTGGTCTGTACTGTATATCTAGTGAGTCCTTAAGGCGATTAAATATATAATTTAATTTTGTGCTATACTTGTATCTCAATCATGAATCCCCATGTCCATGTTCTCAGTAATATTGTTATAGGGTTGGCTGCTCACCCGATATAATCCGGTAACGGACCGGAGTTATATCAAATGAAAGCTGGTGGCAGTACTACTGGGCTGATAGACTCGGTTTCACTGGTGATAGCGAAAAGGGTCTCTCAGCTGGTCAGGATTGTGAGTGAGCATAGCGCCACGCATGGATCGCGTGGGCTACCCTCTCTCCCTTTCTGTGCCTGCCTGTGCCCGTGTGGACAGGAGGCGTCTGTGAAAAACCGTGCCATACGTAACCTTACACACCCCAAGGGGTCGTGGAACGTCACGTGTTTGTAGGCAAAGGGGCTGTGGGTACGGTTCATCACACTCACCACATGGGCTGCTGCTGCACGAGGAAGACGGGATCTCGTGTCTATCACTTAATATTGTTGAGACTGTTCCCTTTTTTTATCTTGGCACCACTCAATTCAGACGCTTGGAGAAGAGAGATTAGTGTCCCCCTGTTTTAGTCCACGCTGCCTTAACCTGATGGGACTGTTCTCTTGTGCTGCCTTTCTAGGTGCTTTTTCACCTACTGTACATGATAGGATGAGGTACAGGGTATAAATAATGTTCAGTCACAGCACCTTATACAGTGATAGCCATAGAGCTCCCAAATACTGTGCTATACATATGCCCAAAGAACAGTCCAGCCATATGTCCCCCATTGCAAGTGCAGTCACTGCATATCCTAATGTGAATGCACCTAGATTTTGTAAGGGGATGTGACTTAACATTTTGGTGTGGGACTTAGCTGGAAGGTGGCATTCCTAATATGCACAATATTGCACTTCAAGTCTGACGTTAAATTCTTTGTCAAACCAAGCAAACCAATATTTGGTATAACGTTAGAAAAAGTGTCTAGCCATGTACCTATCATTTAGTACTGTGATAAATGTGTTGTAGGTGTAAACAGGCTGTCCAAGTTTACTTCATCTATAGGGTTTGTAAATTTGCCCTATTCTAGCCATACACAGTAAAGCCACAGGCCATCCACATAACGTGGGAGACCTATTTCACCAACACTGTACACTGAATGGCTACTTCATCACAGATACTGCCCTCACATGATTGGAGCTTCCCCGTACAGAAACTGAATATGATCTCGGAATGCATAATAAAATCTAGTGATTATGAAATGGGAGGAGGAGCTGGGCTGTGAATGGACGATTAGTGAATGGCGAGATGCTTTCTACTGGGCGGTGGCTGGCTCCAATTGCATTAATCATGTTGAGCAAAACTGGAAATTCCAATTCCGTTGGTACCTGACCACAACCCACATAGCACTTATTGATCCTACATACACTCCCTACTGTTGGCGGGCTTTGGAGAGAGGGGTACCCCGACGCACATGTGGTGAAACTGCCCCATTATATTTCCTTTTTGGAAGGAAGTATTTAAACTTTTGTCTAAGATCGCTGGGTTTCCTCTCTCCTCGTCGCCAGCTATACTCTCCATTGGGTTTGAGGTCCTTCCGCAGGGGCAGGGGTCTTAACGGCAGCACGGAAACTTATTGCTACCTATTGGAAACTTCCTGTCACCCCATGTATCTCGGAATTGACAGCCCTAGTCAATCAATATATGCAGCATGAATGTATATATGCTATTTCACATCGGGCTAGATTTCAAGTATTGCAGAGATGGGATTTATGGTGCAAGTCCCATTATGCTTCTAGTATACACAGTTGGCAGTATTATAACAACTATATTATACAACTCATTCATTAGTTCCTCTCTGAGGAGGAATTTGAGGATTGAATGGAGGAGAGCTAGGTGTGTGGCTCTAACACGACACAACGACCGGTTTTGTCTCTTAGCTTTTGTGCTGTAGAGCACATATTTATGTCCACTCTTTCTTCATGGATCACTATGTTCTATTTTGTGTTAACAGATGTTAATTGTTTAATGTAAGTTTAAATGATGTAAAAACTTCAGGGATTGCTAGATGTTTCTTCTATTCACTGTACTGTTCTAACAGCATCTTTATTGAATGGCTGTACTGGAAAACCTAATAAAATCATCTGAAAATGAAAAAAATAAAATAAAATCTAGTGATCAGGTTTTTTTGTGGATCATTTTCAGTGTGATTCTATATTAGAATATGAATATGTATCAATCTGAGCATCTTTGAATGCATGGTCATTAACCATAATAGCCATAGCCAGTATTTCAAACACTACCAATCTTCTACAATAATATCAAGAGTATATTGAGAATGGAATGATTGAGGAAGTACCAAGTACAATGCTGATGCCCCAACTAACATGTCCGGTTGCGCAACATGTACTTCCTTATCACAAATGGGCTATATCAGCATATGACCAGTTTGAGTACCATTATGCAGTACATGGGGGTATCTGCAAATGTTTGTAATGTATTCTAATGTTACATATTTTTCATTGTAGTGGCCTTGTGTTCCAGCTAGAAAAGGTATGGTTGGTAATGGCTGGCAGGGGTAGGGCTAACCGCCCTGTTCGTCCCCTCTTGGTAGGAGTGGGCTGGTTATGCTTGCTGCCAGGAGGGGGAGCTCCAATCTAGTGAGGGAGAGGAGAGCATTCCTTTTCTGATAGTGAGGGAGTGAGGAGGCACCTGTCAGAGCCCTTACTCCCAGGATCTGTATCTTATTCAGGAACCAGATATTCTATCCATGTGAGAACAATTTAATCCTGCCTGAAGACAACACTATAAGACAGCAGAGTGATCAGCGAAATACATCTTTACAGGCACTGATGCAAGTTGAGGGACAACAGCTCAGACACCACCACCTACATCAACCATTGCTTGGCCAGACTAACATTAATCCAGCACTACAGCCATCCAGCCAGCCACCATACCTCCTCATTTGGTGCCAGAAACTGCACTCCGTACTTAATACTGCTGAACAAAATGGGATATTTTTCAAAGCATCCTAATATCTAATTGTGAGAGGTACATACCTTATTGGAATAAAAGGTTAAGGAACAAGAAAAAATCAATGTGGATAAATAGAACTGAAAAGAAAGCAATAAATGACAAAAAGAAAGCATTTAAATCACTAAAACAGGAGAGGAGCAAGGAAGCATTGAAAAACTATAAGGAAAAAATAGAATATGTAAAATACAAATAAAAGCAGCCAAACTAGAGGCCGAGAGATTAATTGCCAAAGAGAGTAAAACTAACCTGAAAATGTTCTTTAATTATATAAATGGTAAAAAGTATAAACCCGAAGGTGTCGGCCCCTTACAGAGTAATGAGGGGGGAGTAGCAGAGAGCTTAGAGGAGAAAGCAAAGCTATTAAATATTTTTTTCTCCACTGTATTCACTGAGGAAAATAAACTGTCAGATGAAAGGCAGAATATAAAACTAAATTCCCCATTAAAAGTGACCTGTCTGACCCAGGAAGAAGTACAGCGACGTCTTAAAAAGATTAAAATAGACAAATCGCCAGGACCGGATGGCATACACCCCCGTATCGTAATAGAATTAAATAATGTCATAGCCAGACCCTTATTTCTGATCTTTAAGGACTCAATACTGACAAGGAGTGTTCTACAGGATTGGCACATAGCAAATGTGGTGCCAATATTCAAAAAGGGTCCAAAAACAGAGCCCGGAAACTATAGGCCGGTAGGTTTAACATCTGTCATGGGTAAACTATTAGAAGGTTTTCTAAGAGATTCTATCTTGGAGTATCTCAATGAAAATAAGCAAATAACTCCTTATCAGCATGGCTTCATGAGGGATCGGTCATGTCAAACTAATTTAATCAGTTTCTATGAGGAGGTAAGTTCTAGAATCAATGGATGTCGTATATTTGGACTTCTCCAAAGCATTTGACACTGTACCACATAAAAGGTTAGTATATAAAATGAGAATGCTTGGCCTGGGAGAAAATGTCTGTATGTGGGTAAGTAACTGGCTCAGTGATAGAAAACAGAGGGTGGTTATTAACGGTACATACACAAATTAAGTCACTGTCACTAGTGGGGTACCACAGGGGTCAGTATTGGGCCCTATTCGCTTCAATATATTTATTAATGATCTTGAAGATGGCTTGCACAGTAAAATATCAATTTTTGCAGATGACACTAAACTGTGTAAAGTAATTAACACAGAAGAGGACAGTACACTGCTACAGAGGGACCTGGATAGATTGGAGGCTTGGGCAGAGAAGTGGCAGATGACTGACAAATGTAAGGTTATGCACATAGGAAGGAATAATGCAAGTCACCAGTACATACTAAATGGCAAAACGCTGGGTAACACTGACATGGAAAAGGACCTAGGAATTTTAGTGAACAGCAAACTATGCTGTAGAAACCAGTGTCAGACAGCTGTTGCCAAGGCTTATAAGATAATGGGTTGCATCAAAAGAGGCATAGATGCCCGTGATGAGAACATAGTCCTGCCACTTTACAAATCACTAGTCAGACCACACATGGAGTACTATGTACAGTTCTGGGCTCTTGTGAACAAGGCAGACATAGCAGAGCTGGAGAGGGTTCAGAGGAGGGCAACTAAAGTAATAACTGGAATGGGTGGACTACAGTACCCAGAAAGATTATCAAAATGAGGGTTATTCACTTTAGAAAAAAGATGTCTTTTTTCTGCCTTATAAACTATGTATGTTAGTATGACTATGCCACAAGTTATATTTTGCACTAAGTAGAGAGAGACTGTTACTGTACATTTACTTCTGGCCTGATTCTTCAAACTACTCTTTCACTGCACTGAAACCCAGGGAGTGATGACCTGAGGGAGTACACCATGAAACAAAACACCTCATCAGGACCACCACCACTCCCATGCTCTGTACCAGCTCCTCCGGGGCCCTGTTGTAATTATTGGCTAAGTGAAATGGTTAGCCATGGCTCCATGAATCCAAATTTCTGTTGCATGATGCTGATGAGAGGGACAGAATTTGGTGCAAGCAGAATCAATTGATGAAACCTTCCTGTGTAGTGGACTAATGGTGTGAGGAATATTTTCTTGGCACACTCTGGGTCCTCTGATAACTGTGGATGGAGGATTGTAAAGATGGGCTTAGGCTATTAATAGTTAAAACTATCTGGCAGACCATTCTTGCAGAGGAACAACCTGCCAGGGTTCATCATATCCGGTACAGCTGGAAAGGGCCGGAGCACCACAAGACCCCATTGACTGTAATGGGATGCAGCGTTTCCAGCATTAACGTTGGGACTGTTTTTTTTGTGTTGCCGAATCTCTACACTCATGCCGGAAATGTGTCAGGTCTCATTATAGTCAATGGGCTGTGGCTGTCACGAAGCAGCGGATGTGAATGCCGGAAATGTGTCTGGTCTCATTATAGTCAATGAGCTCTGGCTGTCACGAAGCAGCGGGTGTGAACCCTCTGTGCCTTGTGTCCTACCTCCTCTAAGGGCGTTGTCTAAGTGAATCCCTTGTTCTTCACAATACCCTTGATGGTGGGGATTTTCCCAAGGAGAACACCAGGTCGCTACCTCTTGAGGAGGATTGCCACATGGGGAAGCTGGTACAGATGGACCAGGAGGTACCTGAGCAAAGTACAAGACATACAGACGTAGTCAGCAGGCCGAGCCGTAATCCAGGGCGACAGTGCAGGACTGAAGGGTGAGGCTGAGGCGAAGTCAATCAAGCAATAGATCAGGGTAGGCATCACAATTACAGGTCAGGTAATCCGAGTTGGCAACAGGAGAGTCAGGGCAAGGCAGGCAAGAATCAAACAGGTAGCGGAGTCTAGAAAAACAAGTACAGGTCAAGTAAACAGGAACACAAGCAGAGATGAAAGCAATCTTTGCAGGACACAAGGACTTTGACGCTCAGGGGCCTAGGTCGGCCTGAACCACTTATATAGGTGCAGGATGGCTAGGATGGTCACATGTACTAAATCCATAAATCACAGAAAGTGACGCTGGCCGACCCTTGAGGAATTGCTACAGGGAACAGGCTGAAAGCATGCTATGCCCAGGGCTGGGAGGAAACTGTGGAGTGGATTCCAGGATGGATGATGGCTGCAAGGAGAGAACCAAGACTGTGGAGGTGAATGGGGAAACACGGGCAGCCGATCACCGAAGAACACATGAGCCTGGGACTCTTATAAAGTAGATATTCAGTGTGTACACCTATTAATCAAGGGGCTGCTCAGCAATAGAAAAACATAAATGCTCTCTTCAAGAAACAGCACCACACATGTCCATTGCTGTGTCTGGTATTACAGCTTAACTTTATTAAAGTGAATGGGGCTGAGCTGCAACACCCAGGGGTGCACCCCCAATGAGTCCAAACAATAAGAAAGAATGGAGGGCGGCACTGACCCAAGTCTTCTTCAAACTTCTATCTTTATTGTGGAAACTTACATAAGCGGGGTACGGGCGGACGCTCCACCATGCACCCCCAATGAGGCAAGGTGAGATGATTGCCTCAGACAGCACCAGGTAAGGCAGAAGGGGTATCTGTTTCTGCAGCATAGTATTAGGAAGCACAGCATGTGGCACTGTATTACCCTGTATGTTTTGGAGCGTTGCATGTAATGTTTTCTAAGTATGTCTTTAACAGTAGAGCTGGAGGGAAGGGGTTAGGTTAAGAAATCGGCATTGGGGAGTTGGGGCACCATTTCAGACTGTTCTGGCAGAGGAACAACCTACCAGAGTTCATTGTATCCGGTACAGCTGGAAAGGGCCAGAGCACCACAAGACCCCATTGACTAATGGGATGCCGCAGCCTGTTTATGGCATTAAAATTGCACTTCTGGCAACATCATATGAACAGCTGCAGCACAGTTTTTTTTTTGGAAGAAATCAGAAATGTTTTTCTAATCTAATCACTGTGAAGATGTACCTAAATTAAGAACAAAGCCATGCAATTTCCATAGAAAAACATTGTTAGTAGAATGTAGTATTCTACTGAAGAGATCAGTGACATTACGCGTGCCAGAATTCAATGATCTACCTTGATGACCTGTAAGGGTATGTTCACATTGGATTTTGCTGCCATAATTTTGCTATAAATTTGTAGCAGCAGCTTGGTTTTCAGAGAAGGCCACGTTGCTTTTCACACAGCCAAAATTTTCTAATTTTGCCCCCAAACTGGCAGTAGCTGAGGAGAAATCCGTACTGACCTGCTCCCTTCTGCTCTGTTCTGGCTTCAGGCTCTCTTCACTACTGTTCCCTGTCTGTCAACTTCTGCACTGGTGGGGTCACACGCGCCACTGCAGTCAATGACTGACCTCAGTGGTGATGTGTACCCAAGCGGTATAGCTACTACAACCTGACACTGACTGAAAATATCCAACACATCAATTTCTGACAGATGTGACGTCAGTCAGCCTATGACACAATTTTTGTCACAAAAATTGACAAAAATAAAGTACTCCATTATATGTATGTCAGGCCGTTTTCACCAACAAAAGCAACCTTTAAAGGGGGTATAGAGGACACCTCTATATTAGCCAGAGCATAGAGCCAATAAAAGAGTGGCTGTTGCTCTAGCTGACCTGCTATGAGCAACTTTACATAGTCGTCCATTCATTTTTCCTTGCTGTGGCTGGTTCCAGGGAAATTTATGGCTAGATAGAGAGGATCACTGGGACAACTTTTATATAGAATTGTGACTCCCGGCTGATACCTCTTGGTATAGTCTCTATTCTCTACACTACAGACCCACAGGGCTCAAGAGACAGCAGGGTGAAACACCAAGAGATCAGGCAAAACCATAGTCAGGGATAAAAAGAAATCAGGGCAGGCAGAGTTTGTGCAATGCAAAGTCAGTCCAAAGGTCAGGGCAGGCAGCTCAAGGTAAGTATGGAGGTCAGATAATGGTCAGGTCAGACAGTGAAGGGTAAAATTAGAGGCAGACGTTGGTACACAGAAGAGCTAACAACACAAGTAGTGCACCTCAGCAGGAAATTAAGCAAATAGAACAGATTGCTAAGACAACCTTCAACAGGGTAAGGGACCTATAATACCCTACAGTGTCTAGGCTAACAAAGATGTATGCTGGGGAAGACTAGGGTGCAATGCACTGGTCCTTTAAGTACTTGAGTAGTGACAGGCAGAGTTGACAGGAGGCAGGTTTCAGCCTGTGTGGGGTGGACAGAACAGTCCTACCCTATTGGCCCTGCTTGAAAGGAAGGAGCAGAGGGATGCTGGCAAGCATGGTCCACCAGGGCACCAGAGCAGGCAACCAGGTGAGTCCACTGATGGCCGTGCCCGAGGGGGAGATGTGCTGCGACCATCTGAGGAGCCGTTGTAGATGATGAGAGGTAGTGGTGGCCCTGATGAAGTGTTGTGTCACAGTGTACTCCCTCAGGCTATTGCTCCCTGGGGATCGGTGTAGTGGAAATATAGTACTGAAGAACGAGGCCAGAGTTAAACATAACAATGTCTTTTTTAGTGCAACAAAGAACTTTAAATACATACAATAGCAGCAGGCTTTAAGTGCAATTCTTTACTGCCACCGGTAAGGATATGGAAGCAGGTTGGTTTGGTGGAAATTCCGCACCTTGGTGATGGGAGGCTTGGCTGTAATTCCACACCTTACAGTCTTCAATGTTGATGGTAGCAGTTCCTGCTGCTGTCTGGAGTCTCAAGGCTTTAGTTGAGGGAAAATGGAGTAGATCTCTGAGAAGAATCTGTAACACGAGCATGAGCTCTGCAGTCAGCTTCCTCTCCTCTTTGTGGCTACACAAGATCTCCCCCTCTTGGCAGGGACCAGCCCATTCCCACCCTAAGAGGGGAAGAACAGGGTGGTTAGACCTGTTCCTTGGCAGCCTCCTCCTTTGCCATCCATTTACAATAGAAAATATAACAATATAAACTATGAAAATTGTAGAACCCCCAGGTTTCGGGTACTAAAGATGGCGGCAGATGCAGACTACCAGCACCACATCTATGAGAATAGTAAACATACCCCTAGCTCCAAAGTCTTACTACCTAAAGCCTATTTCATAATACACAACAAGAAACACTTAAACTGTTACATATATTTAAAAGTCCATATGGCACAGAATTTGAAATTTACATTGCATATAAAATAAATTAATAAATGATGATTGGCCAACATGTGGATTAACCCAATTGAATTGATCTAAAGCCATGTGTGGATACGCAGCATGTGAAACTACAAATCTGTAGCAGAAATCAATGGGTCGGCCTTGGATTTCTGGCATAATTTTTCCAATGTGTATTTTCAGCATTCTGAACATAACCGATACAGCAATTTTTATCTTAACATAGTAAAATCTAATATATAAAGCTGAGTGTATGTGTTGTGCGTGTGTGTGTGTGTGTGGATGTCCGCTAAAGGAATCCGCACCGCTGCAGCTACAATCACAAAATTTGGCACACATGTACATCAGGTGTCCGGGAAGGTTTTAGAACAGTTTTCAACTCTCCAGGACGTACCGTTCCTGAGATATTCCCAAAAAATGCATTAGCCAATAGTAGCCTGGTCACATGACCCTTATCAGCCAATAGAAGCTCACAGGCACACATCAGGTTTCTATGACAACCTAGCCAGTTCACTGCTTGCAGAGCACTGTGGATGACAATGGTAAATGGGTATTCCCAGTTACCATAACTATAACTTATGTTTTAGACTAACTCATCATCAATCATTACCTCATATAATGTAAATTTTACATATTTACTGTTCAGTAGTAATAAAAGATGTTTTCTTCCACTGCTACCCACCTTCCTCCTAAATCAGGCATCGACCTGTAATTCCGGCCACCGTCAAAAGAAGGACTTAAAAGCACCACCCCCAGATCCCACTAAGTCACGCCCCTGACTCAGCCCACTAACCCACCCCTTCCATGCTGCATTTGACCGGGATTAAAAATATTGGTAAAAATCACCTTCTGTCAGCTGCAGGGGTGGGGGAAGGGTGACTTTCTCCCTGCAGCTCATTGCTCAGACTGCACAGTGCTGCTGCTGAGAGTGCTGCTGCTGTGTCCATCCAGGCCCTGAGCATGACAGAGGACAGGGAGTCTGAAAGCCAGACCGTCCAGCCTAAAACAAGACCTCTGGCCACCCTAGGGGCAGGCTGATGTTAGGGTGGCCAGATGTCCGGCTTTAGGCTGGACAGTCCAGTTTTCTGGCTACCTGTTCTCCGTCCGTCGCAGTGCCTGGACAGACACAGAGATGTCCACCCTTTCAGTAGCTCACACTCACACAGCTTCTCTTCCATGTCTTCACGGAGCCGGGGGGGACGTGGCCTTATGTTTAGTGACGTGTCTTCATGGGAACTGGGGGCGCTGTTTCACGTTTGGGGGAATGGCCGGTGAGGTCTGGCTTTCTGGGGTGAAGACAGTGGCCACTTTAGCTGCTGTGGCGGTCACAGTTAAAGGGGCGGGCTTCTGTAGAGGTCACTGTTAAAGGGGTGGGCAGCTGTAGAGGTCACTGTTAAAGGGGCAGGCTGCTGTAGTGGTCACTGTTGAAGGGGCAGGCTGCTGTAGAGATCACTGTTAAAGGGGCGGGCTGCTGTAGAGGTCACTGTTAAAGGGGCGGGCTGCTGTAGAGGTCACTGTTTAAGGGGCGGGCCGCTGTAGAGGTCACTGTTAAAGGGGCGGGCTGCTGTAGAGGTCACTGTTAAAGGGGCAGGCCGCTGTAGAGGTCACTGTTAAAGGGGCGGGCCGCTGTAGAGGTCTCTGTTAAAGGGGCGGGTCGCTGTAGAGGTCACTGTTAAAGGGGCTGGCCGCTGTAGAGGTCACTGTTAAAGGGGCAGGCACTGTAGAGGGCACTCTCAATATCTTTTAACGACACACACACACAAACAGTAAAAGAAATAAATTAAATATACCCGGGCGAAGCCGGGTCCTTCAGCTAGTAGTTTAAAAGTGTGAAAAAAGACATCTGTTCATCCAGTTTGGCCTGCTATCCTGCAAGTTGTTCCAGAGGAAGGCAAAAAAAAAACCCTGTGAGGTAGAAGCCAATTTCCCCCACTTTAGGGGAAAAAAATTCCTTCCCGACTCCAATCAGGCAATTAGAATTACTCCCTGGATCAACGACCCCTCTCTAGTAACTATAACCTGTAATATTGTTACCCTCCAGAAATACATCCAGGCCTCTCTTGTACTCTTTTAGTGAACTTACCATCACCACCTCTTTTTCTGGCTCAGGCAGACTGTGTGAGTTTTTTTTTCCATAGCCCTGCTCTGACTGAAGTAGCTCTTACCATAAAGAATCAGCATCCTCTTCTATGTTAAAGAGATGATAGGAGAGATCTCTGTACTGACCCTTGATATATTTATACATAGTTATTAAATCTCCCCTCAGTCGTCTTTTTTCTAAAGTGAATAACCAAAATTTTGATGTTTCACAACAAATTAAAGAACGCAGTTTCTTCGCCTCCTCAACCTTCACAATCAGGTTAGAAACTGCTTAATTTATACTAAGTACAATGATAAAACAATTTAAAAAAAAACAATTGAAAACATTTTTTAATATTCACTCAATAATTAATGCAGATTTATCTCATGGGAAGTTGGTACCTTTTATGGAGGCTGTATGGATGCCCCTCGTTAAAAAAGAACTCCCGCAAAAAAATTTATTCCATGTCCTGTTAGAAATGTACATGATGTAATCTGTAGTGAATGTCATTTTCTTACCAGTAGCTGAATTTTTGAGTTATATCATCCTGAAGTTTCTTATCTGTGTCATGTGACTCGGAATTAGACCCACCAACTCACACAGAGACTTATGTGTGGACAGGAAGTCTAATTTTCTATGCATTCCTATGGGAGCCTCACTTTTAGTCTCATAGGAATGAATAGAGAAGAAGAGAGTGGAAACTCTCAATTTCAGCCTCTGATAAGAAAATTACATTCACTACAGATTATATCATGCACCTTTCTAACAGGTCAGAGAATAAAAAATTTTGCGGGAGTTCTTCTTTAATGCGTATAACATATTGTAGACACAAATACTATGGATTGATATAAATCTGGAAAAAAATGTGAACCCCCTGTTGATTTTTAAAACATACAGAAAAATAAATGCTCCTGCACGTGGCTAACACTTCAGCTCTTTTCAAGCTGGTCCTGAGAATCAAAGTTCTGTTTTGTCTGGGATTATCAAGCTGAGAGTGTTCTGCATTAAGCAAAGCGTAACTGTTGCAGTCTTCAAGTCATCTAATCGAGACCAGACTTTGGCCTACATCTTGCAAGTCAGTGGTTAGCTGTCAAATGTGCTTGAGTACAATCGGCATTCCAGCCTAATTGTTCTGCAGCTGGACACCAAGACGGGGTTGGCGTGTACTTTATTCAGTTGCATATTTGCTGTCCCATGATGCTCAAGGTGAAAAAAAACAAGATAAAACCTTTGTGATTTCCTTTCCAGGGACATATGTTGCTCCTCACTGTGCAGGTCTTACAACACCAGGTTTTGTTTTAGATCTTGGAGACAAAACAACTTTCACATTTTTTTTTTAAGTTTTATTACTCCAGAGGGGTTTTAGGAGATCTTTTATTTTTAACTTAGTCCAAAACTGCTGTGCTAGTCGTATTGCCACAGCTGGCAGTCGTCTACCTCCACGTGAGGATGCAGATCCATGTAATACATTAGTGGGGTTGTCAACTTCCTGCAAAATAAATTTCTAGACATCCTTTATGACCAGGATAAATTCTTATTCTTGTCATATGCTTCAATTTCAGGGCCCAGCTGGCAGGAGATCGGAGCTATGAGCACAAAACCCTAAATGTAAAAGTGTAAAGGTTCACTAGGGTTGTTCACTAGTAGACCTCCACTTTGTATCCACAAAGGTCTACGTTCAGGACGTTCAAACTTTTAGTGTTTTTTCACTGTAGTCATCTGTGGTGCACACTTTTTTTTATTTTATTTTTTTTACTTTTTAAACATGTTTTTATGCAATGGACCAGAAAAACGGACAGAACACGGATGGCATAAGTTCCACAGCAGAGGCTAGTCACTTTGGGGATCATGTGATGTAATGGTCAACAAGTATGGAATGGAGGGCAAAAATACATGGCAGTGATTGGACAGATCAAGGATGGCATCCGTGTTCTCCCTGTGGTTTTCATAGATCCACAGACCCTCACAGACCTGTCCATGTAGGTTATCCATCTCACTGTGTCATGACAAATGGCGATAGGGAAACGTTAATGACTTCTTGCAATGGAAGCCTTTTAAACATGGTGTCTGATCTGCAGGCAGCATGCTATAGAGCAGGAGGAGCTGGGCAGACTGATATATATACTGTAGCTGTATAACGAGTAAATACTTTTTCTGGTCTTTTGGGGTCCAATGGGCAGCCCTAATCAGTGATTGACAGCTATCTCGGTATGCTCACTCAGAGGGAAGGCTGTCAGTCACTGATAGTACCACCAACTGGACTCCCAGTTACTTAGTACAGAATTTTTTCCCGCTAAACTATATATCAATCTGTTCAGCTCCTCCTGTTCTATACCTGCTGCCCACAAAACGGATACAATGTTTAATGTGACAGGTTCCCTTTAAACTTTGCATTTCCTGACTTTCGTTCCTTGAGTGTTTACTTGTCTTATGCATACATGGCTCCTTGTTCTACTCCTGATTGTAAAGTCTCAGCTACTGACTCCTGATCTAGACTCTTTGACTTCATCTCTCAGTTGCATGTATTAATCTTGCCTTCATCTGCTGGTGCAATTACAACCAGTCAGACACTATCCTATAAACCACCATCTAGGGAATCCCTTGCAGCAAATACTATCCCTCAGTGAGGGAAAAATTTTTGAAGACAAGGATTCTCTTAGACTCTGCAGCGAGCCCCATGAGAGCTGGTGTAGAGGATGGGAGTGGCAGTGGCCTTATGTAGTGTTATAGTGTCACGGTGTCCTACCTTACACCTTTGCTCCCTGGAGTCCGTTGCAGTCAAAGTAGTTGTGCTGAGGAATAAGGCCAGAGTTGAACATAACAAAGTCCTTTTACTAAGTGCAACATAGAACTTGAAATACATACAGCACCAGCAGGTTATAGTGCGTTTTTTTCTAGCCCCAGCTGAGGAGGTATGGTGGGTGGCAGGTTGAATGGCTGTGATTCTGCACTTAGATGTTGTTGGCCTAGTGGTATTCTGGTGATGGGTCTTTAGCCATAGTAACTCACCTCACAGCAGTGTCTGTAAAAATGATGCTAAGGTTCACTCTGCTGTCTGGAATCTCAAGACTTCACTTCACTCTATGAACTACTCAACTTCATGGCGGGAGAGGGGTATCTGAATTCTGACTCTCAGAAGTTGTTTGTTAGAGTTGGTGCTCTATGAGCTGCTTCCCTAGTTCCCCCCACTATCAGGACAGGACCTTTCTCCGCCCTGCACTCCATTCTAGCCTGCCCTAACTAAATCTAGACTTCCACTTCCTGGCAGGAGGTTAGATCAACCTATTCTACTAGGAGTGGTGAAACAGGGTGGGAGCCCTGTTACAACCAGCCATTGCCAACTATTACCTCCCCTGCTGAATGAAATGACATGGTGCATCTCATATTACATAGCACTGCACTGAAACACATACAAGAATGCAGCAATTAAAGAAACACAATGGTAGTCCCATGGTAGGTCTGGGGTACTACAACTCCACACCCCAGGTTAGCTTGTGCCAATCCAACCGTGTTAAGGTAAGAGGGTCCACAATCTGTCTCTTTTATTGGTTTATAGCACCCCTTACAGAGTAATGAGGGGGAGTTGCAGAGAGCGATAAGGAGAAAGCAAAGCTACTAAATATTTTTTCCTCCACTGTATTCACTGAGGAAAATAAACTGTCAGATGAAATGCAGAATATAAAAGTAAATTCCCCATTAACAGTGCCCTGTCTGACCCAGGAAGAAGTACAGCGACGTCTTAAAAAGATTAAGGCTACTTTCACACTGGCGGCAGGCCTGATCCGGCAGGTGAAGGGTGCTGCCGGATCAGGCCTGCCGCAGTGACATGTGTGGAGCCAGACCGCGCTCCGGCCCCACACATGTCACACAGTATATACATACACATAAACATAAACATACACACACATATAGACATACAAACACACATACATACTTACATGCACCCCGGCAGGTCTTCGGAGCGTCAGAGGGACAGGACGGCTCACACAGGTCACGATTCCCCACAGCGCCCTCTGCTGGGCGCCTGGTGGAATCGTCATCTGTGCGCGCCGTCCTGTCCCTCTGACGCTCCGAAGACCTGCCGGGGTGCATGTAAGTATGTATGTGTGTTTGTATGTCTATATGTGTGTGTATGTTTATGTGTATGTATGTGTCTATGTGTAGCCGGATCTGTAATGGACTCCATTGAAAGTCAATGGAGGGCGGATCCGGTTACCATTATGGTCACACCAGACGGATCCACCCCCATTGACTTGCATTGGGGGTCATTCCGGATCCGTCTTGGTGCGGATGCCTGGACCGGAGAGCAAACCGCAGCATGCTGCGGTTTGTTCTCCGGTCTGAAGACGGAATGGAATGCTTTCAGGAGCATTCCGTTGTCTTCAGTTCAGTTTTGTCCCCATTGACAATGAATGGGGACAAAACTGAAGTGTTTTATTCCGGTATTGAGCCCCTATGACGGAACTCAATACTGGAATTTTAAAACGCTAGTGTGAAAGTAGCCTTGAATAGACAAATCGCCAGGACCGGATGGCATACATCCCCGTATCCTAAGAGAATTAAGTAATGTCATCGCCAGACCCTTATTTCTGATATTTAAGGACTCTATACTGACAAGGAGTGTTCCACAGGATTGGCGCATAGCAAATGTGGTGCCAATATTCTAAAAGGGTCCAAAAACAGAGCCCGGGAACTATAGGCCGGTAAGTCTAACATCTGTCGTGGGTAAACTGTTTGAGGGGTTTCTAAGAGATGCTATCTTGGAGTACCTCAATAAAAATAAGCAAATAACTCCATATCAGTATGGCTTCATGAGGGATCGGTCATGTCAAACCAATTTAATCAGTTTCTATGAGGAGGTAAGTTCTAGACTTGACTGCGGCGAATCAATGGATGTCGGATATCTGGACTTCTCCAAAGAATTTGACACTGTACCACATAAAAAGTTAGTATATAAATTGAGAATGCTTGGACTGGGAGAAAATGTTTGTATGTGGGTGAGTAAATGGTGATAGAGGGTGGTAATTAACGGCACATACTCAGATTGGGTAACTGTCACTAGTGGGGTACCACAGGGGTCAGTACTGGGCCCTATTCTCTTCAATATATTTATTAATGATCTTGTAGAAGGCTTGCACAGTAAAATATCATTTTTTGCAGATGACACTAAACTGTGTAAAGTAATTAACACAGAAGAGGACAGTACACTGCTACAGCAGGATCTGGATAGACTGGAGGCTTGGGCAGAGAAGTGGCAGATGAGGTTTAACACTGACAAATGTAAGGTTATGCACATGCAAGTCACCAGTACATACTGAATTGTAAAACATTGGGTAACTCTGACATGGAAAAGGAACTAGGAATTTTAGTGAACAGCAAACTAAGCTGTAGAAACCAGTGTGAGACAGCTCCTGCCAAGGTCAATAAGATAATGGGTTGCATCAAAAGAGGCATAGATGCCCGTGATGAGAACATAGTCCTGCCACTTTACAAATCACTAGTCAGACCACACATGGAGTACTGTGTACAGTTCTGGGCTCCTGTGAACAAGGCAGACATAGCAGAGCTGGAGAGGGTTCAGAGGAGGGCAACTAAAGTAATAAGTGGAATGGGTGGACTACAGTACCCAGAAAGATTATCAAAATTAGGGTTATTCACTTTAGAAAAAAGACGACTGAGGGGAGATCTAATAACTATGTATAAATATATCAGAGGTCAGTACAGAAATCTCTTCCATCATCTATTTATCCCCAGGACTGTGACGAGGGGACATCCTCTGCGTCTGGAGGAAAGAAGTTTTGTACACAAACATAGAAGAGGGTTCTTTACGGTAAGAGCAGTGAGACTATGGGACTCTCTGCCTGAGGAGGTGGTGATGGTAAGTTCACTAAAAGAGTTCAAGAGAGGGCTGGATGTATTTCTGGAGGGTAATAATATTATAGGTTATAGTTACCAGAGATGGGTCGTTGATCCACGGAGTTATTCTGATTTCCTGATTGGAGTCGGGAAGGAATTTTCTCCCCTAAAGTGGGGAAAATTGGCTTCTACCTCACAGGGTTTTTTTTTTTTTGCCTTCCTCTGGATCAACTTGTAGGAAAACAGGCCGAACTGGATGGACAGATGTCTTTTTTTGGCCTTATAAACTATGTTACTATGTTACTATGTTAAACTGTAAGGTCAACTTGTACTGTTTGATAACGAACAGCACCATAAGTACCAAAGGTTTTGGAAGTGATTACTTTGGTTAACACACAATTTAATTACATTTAATATTAAAATACTTACTGATTTACTCATGCATTTTCACCCTCTGTTAATGCAAAAAATAGCACGGCTCTAAATTTTCCAGTATTTTTGACAGAAACTGAGACAGGAGCTCCTCATGGGGCCTCCAGTGCAGATGTAAACACACGCTAAATAGCTATTTCTGTGTACATCGGGATTTAGTTATTTTGTAATATATGAAAAAATGTAAAAATTGTTCAATTCAACTCTTTAATGGCCAAAACACATAAGGAAAGGGGATTTATTATTACTGATGAATGATGGATCAATTTACGGGAAAACTGATCGATTTGTGCCAAATTTAGCAAAATAGTGCACATGGCATGACTTTGACTTTAATGGGAGTCTGTCAGCAACTTTCTGATTACAGTGCCGAGTAGTGGGCTGAAACAGATGTGGAAAATACCTTTGTGTCTGCAGAGAGATATCTAATTGCCAAGAAAAAAAAATGAGGTTGCAAGCACCCAGTAGGAGATCCCAAGGCCTTCAAATGATCATGCTCTCCTCAGTAACCCCTGCCCTGCTCCCGCTCCTTGGTCTACACCAGGGATGCTCAACCTGCAGCCCTCCAGCTGTTGTAAAACTACAACTCCCAGCATGCCCTAATAGTTGTAGGCTGTCCAGGCATGCCGGGAGTTGTAGTTTTGCAACAGCTGGAGGGCCGCATGTTGGGCATCCCTGGTCTAGACTGATCACCCTCACCCTCCTTTGCACTGTCAACGATGGAACTGTTAATCAATACTAGTGGGGGATGCAGGGTTTACTGAAGAGAGCCCAAGGATTTGCAAGCCTTAGGAGCATCCACTTGTAACTTCATTTGCATACATGCAAAGTTCATTTTCTCAGAACTTAGACATCTCTCCACAGCCACAGAGGCATGATCGCATTTGTTTCAGTCCATTACCTGTAGCTTAGTTTAATGGACATAAAGGAGTTTACACACTCCACGTAAAGCAGTTTCCCAGTTACAGAAAGTTATATCCTATCCACTATATAAGGGATAACTATTACACTGTAGGATCTGACTGCTGGGACCTCCACCAATCACAAAAATTGGGGGGGGGGTTTCCTGTTTGAATGGAACACTGGTATTGATCACCTGAAGACAAGGGGTAGTCAATTACTGCTCTTGGCTAGCTCTTGCAGTCCCATAGACTTTGAACGAAGTCGTGGTGACATACTCAACAGGTAGTCCATTCAGATGGAGGACATCTGCATGTCCCAGTTCACACTGCCAGAGCTGAGACAAAGGCTAAGCAGCAGGGGAGTAGCTATAAGGGGTGCAGATGTAGCAGTCGCTACCGGGCCCAGGAGCCTGGGGGGGGGGAGCCAAAGACCCTTATGCCGCATAAGAAGACGCCAGTATTATAGAAAGTGCATGCTGGTCAAGTTACATCTCTGGCTGGAGGGAAGGGGTTAGGTTAGGAATTAGGCATGGGAGGGATGGCGCCTTTTCAATGTTTGCCTGAGGCAGCATAAAGGCTATGTGCTTCCCTACCCCTGTCCACAAAGCACTGAGGGAAGGGGGGCCCAAGCTGAACTCTTGCACCTGGGCCCATGAGCCTTTAGCTACGCCCCTGCTAAGCAGAGTAGATAACCCACCTAGTGCACTAAGTAGGAAAGGGGCACAATTTACAGACTGCACAAGGTGCACGAATACTCTGCCTTTACATTGTACAGCCAACTGAATGCTGTGCCCAAACTGATGAAAAAAATGTTCATTGTCCTTTATCGTGACAGGAGACAAATGAATAACTGCCCATTCAGCAGCTATTACGCTGAAGCTTTTGGGGTGTGGGTGTAAGGGTTACTTGGAAACTCTGGCTTAGAAACCAACAGAACTTTACCTGTCCCTGCACACAGCCCATAGAGCCTGTCCTATGGGTAAAATACGGAGTTCTGTATTGAAACATGGATTCTGTTTGATCCCACTGTGGATTCTCTTTTTTCCCATTGTACAATGAGAGTATTTGGCAATTTGTCCAAGCAACTGAGAAGAAGCTGTAACAAGCCACACTTAGGATTTATCCCAATCTCTATTGTGCTCTCACTATAAAATGTGCCATTCTAGTGGAGCGATCAGTTCTCCTTCGATACCCTGTGATGGAATCAAGCGTGTACTTTTTTAAATAAAAATTCTAGTTACACCATACAAGCATAGATCCATAGTCCCTTCTTATGAGCCATGTAACAGCTGTATGGGCTTTCTGTAAGGTATGTACACCCTTGAGTACTGAACACGTACGTCCTAATGTACTAATACTATACGTCTGTTATAGTATTCATGTGTAGAAGTCACAAGAGTGTATTATAAAATGATAAAATGATGCAAAAGGTCCTCCATTGAGCAGCTGTAATGTGGGAGACATGATTTGTGGATTTGAAGAACCACAGGAGATTGTAAAAAATCAGGCAACCAGCTGGGCAACAAATAATATCCCAATACAATCATATATACAAAAAAAATGTAACTCTATACATGATAACCACACACAGAAGCCAGGTTTAAGTTTCATCTAGATGGAAGATTTATCCGAAAAAATGAACATATCTAATGAGAATTTTTGTATGTAAATGAGTATTAAAAACTAAATTCACTGGAATTCAATTAGGATATGTTAAAGGGGTTATCCAATATCATAAACTGCCCCCCCCCAATGTGCCAGGCCCCTCAGAGGGAAATATTTTTACCCCGCTCCCCGAGGCGCTCTTGGTCCCCGCACTGCCGCTGCTGCTTCTCCCTTTACTCATATGAAAACATCTGGTGTCGGAGGGAACAGTCAATGGCAGGCGGGGACGAGCCTCCCTAGCATCGCGGGTGACACTATGGAGGGTCGTCCCCTCCTGCCATTGGCTGCTCCCCCCCGACACCGGATGTTTTCATCCGTGTACAGGGAGAAGCAGCAGTGCAGGAACCAGGAGCGCCCCAGGGAGCGGGGTAAGTATATTCCCTCTGAGAGGCCCGGCACATGGGGGGGGGGGCTGTTTATGATAACCCCTTTAAAGGTGCTTTCATGGAATTAAACATTAATGACGATAGGTCCTCAATATCTGATTGGGGTTGGTCTGACACCTAGCAACCCCACAGATCGTCTGGATGAAGTAAAATGAGCACTGAGGCCTCTTCCTACTTTACCAAGCACAGCCCCATACATTTTATAGTGTCATCGCTTGGTATTGCAGCTTAATCCCCGGGATGTTGTATTTGCCTATGCCCATATTCCCACAGTCCTGGCCAAAAGAGAGGCCGGCGCTATTTTGTATAATGTGCAAGCACGACCACTGCTGCTGGATTGCATGGTGGACATAACCGCTGGAAACTAGCAGTGTATACTGTCATGGAAATATTTATCATAAATACATTAGTAAGTGCCTTGTATTAACTTTGTCTACATGATAAATGTCAGTTGCTAAAGTGAGACAACCCTTTTAATGTGCACAAAAGCCATGTGACCAATGAACGTGACATCATAGGCCTAGGAAGAGGCCACATCACACATCCAAGCACCATGGTTTCTTCAAACAGCCAAGGGCGGGGTTACTGGGATTTGGAGCCTCCAATTAGATATCAGTTACCTATTCCGAGAATAGGTTATAAATAGAGATCAATGAATCAATTCTTAACTAATTGGATTCAAGCTGAATTTTGTAAAATGTCAAGTTGCATTCGAATTTTTTGTCATTCAGTTTGGGTGAATTTTGGGAGGTAGACAGAAGAGAAAAAAATAATAAAGAAAAAAGTGAGAGACTAGAGAGATAAAAATATGAGGCCTATGAGACCTCAGAATAGAATACACAAATTTTCAGGCCAATTGGATCACTTTTGATTCAGGTAGAAACGATTCGGACTCAGATCGACTGAATCAAACTTGAATCACATTTTGAGCAATTTGCTCATCTGTAGTTATAAATATTTAAATCTTGGAGAACCTTTTTGATGTAGAAAAATATAACTTTGGCAAAAATGCCCATACATCTTTCAGATGTGGTGTCTAATTTCCAGTAAAATACAAAGCTGCTATGCTATTCATGTTAAAGAATAGTGCAAGAATAATGCAAGAACCATCCAGTAAGCAGCTGCTACGCAGGAGAAATGAATTGTTGATTAGGTGGGCCACAGGAGATTGGTGGAAATCTTGCAGCTACCAGATGGACCATTTATGTATTGCTATTGTGCTAAAGCAATATATTAGGCACTATAACAATAGAACTGTCACACTGTTATCCCAGTTGTACAAATACTATTATCATGAGGATTTTCTTATAGCATCTTCCCAACACAACAGTAGTAAACTGACAATGGATTACCTATCTATATAGGAGGTCTTATCATTTGTGCTGACTCCAATGGAAGGACAATATTTTATATTTAAAGGGAGTCTGTCAGCACGATTTTGCATATAAAGGTAATGCCACTACTGGATTCAGGTGAGCATGTTGAATTCAAAAATGTTATTATTACAGTTCCTAGTAGTAGATTTATTGCTGAAAAAACGTTTTTTATAATGTGTCAATCACTCACATAAGGAGCCCAAGGGGATGTGCCCAGCCGCGTTCGAGCCCGGGCTCGCCGAGACAGTTGGAGCCCAGGACCGCACACCTCATTATTATTCACTTCACTGCTTCCAGCAGTGAAGCTCCGTCATCATTGTAATCCCGCGCATGCGCAGTACCTTCTCTGAGGCTGATGCCCGCAGACCGCACGGGCGCAGACCACTTGAGGTACTGCGCCTGCGCGGGATTACAACGATGACGGAGCTTCACTGCTGGAAGCAGTGAAGTGAATATTAATGAGGTGGGCGGTCCTGGGCTACAACTGTTTCGGCGAGCCCGGGCTTGAACGTGGCTGGGCACATCCCCTTGGGCTCCTTATGTGAGTGATTGACACATTATAAAAAAACGTTTTTTCAGCATTAAATCTACTACTAGGAACTGTAATAATAAAATTTTTTAATTCAACATGCTCAGCTGAATCCAGTAGTGGCATTACCTTTATATGCAAAATCGTGCTGACAGAATCCCTTTAATTTCCAGTATAAAAAATACTATAATTTAAAAAAAATTCTATGAATGTTGAATTAAATAAAATACCCCTTTATGATGAAGGTGTCCCTTTAAATAAATAAAAAAAAAAACAGGGGAGGTTTTAGGTTTCTGCTCCATAAGTCTTATACTTCATACATTATTGTGTGCCAAAACACTTTTTGGATTTTTATGATGCTCTGGATCTCCAGCAATATCCTAGATGTATCTACTGTCTCATCTTATCCTATAGATACTGTCTGCTCTTTTACAGCTGTCTAGACAGAAGTAGCACACCCCCTTTCACATAAGCTTTTTGTTACTTTCATGCATTTTATGTTTCTCAAATTTTATGTTTTGCAGACATACCTGAATGAAGACAAGATGTGGTTTTATACCTCAAAGCTAAAAAAATCCTCCACATTGACTCCACAGAATAGGCCAGGGAAGTCCATACTGTACCTGTTAGAAACTCAAGCCACCCAGACACAGTGCAGTTACATTATATTATGATTATGTATCATATACTGTACGCTAGTTTTAATATACAATGAATATTTAGCTCTGGCATGCTCTTTTAGAATGCTTTGGGTGAACAGAAGTCTATGGACATGTGGTGATGAACCCCACAAACGTTGTGTGAACATTGCCTAAATTATGGCAGACAATCTGAACTAATTTGGGCACAAGTTCCTACCATAAATGGATTGTCCTGTGGTATTAAATATTTTATATATGGGGCAGAATGGGTTTTTAAAAAAAACATTACTCTCCTTACCTTTCCACTGAGAGAGCTAGAACAGAAGATCAGGTTGTACATGGCACTGCAGGAATGAGAAGCTCCAGGGTTATAATAAAAAGACGTTATTCGATGTACCGTACATACAATGCATTTCGGGTTAACCAACCCCTTTGTCAGGTAACTGACATCATACACTTGAACATAAAATTCTGGTTTAAAAAGTCCTATTGGTTCCAAGCTGTGGTGGGGAACCCCAGCTATCTACTGCCACTGCTCTTCCAACACTTACCAGGTCCCCTATGGTCTCCACTCTAAATTCGGTTCAACACACTGGAAATGGCAGGAGATGCCTGCTTAGTAAATTACTAGCTGCAGTGGTGACTCGCCACTATTGCTTTTAAACCCATTCTGCCCAATATAATGTACAAAATATTTAACCATTAAAGGATAAAAATCCTTTTCAATTTATGACCAATAATCAGGATATGCTGTCGATATCTGATCATTGAGGGACTTATATGCCGATCTGCTATTTTGAGTAGTTCCAGAGCTGGAAGTCTTGCACAGGATCTATCAGCTCCATAGATTGTGTGGCGAACATAGTTGGTTACTGCACAATGCACAATGGACAGAGCTGTGAAGTTCTGGTGCCAACTTCCAGAGCTACTCTGAAACAGCTGAACAGCAGGGGTATAGGGTGTCAGACCATGCACCAATCAGATATTGATGGCCTATCCTCAGCATTGGCCATCTGTGATAAAGGAGTGGACACCCACTTTAACGCAGAAAATCAACTTGTGTCCAAGTTAGTTCAATCAGATTGTCTGCTATAGTTTAATCCTGTTGGACAACTACTTTCACCAGATGACCTCATAGAGGTAAGCAGAAGTCAGTGGCCTACCAAGAGGCCTACTTGTTCTTAGACGGCTGAGCTTATCTGGCAAGCATGGTGGTGGCAAGGTGGCTTAGCAGATGACAAGAACATAATTTCTGAGTGTTCCTTCCTTACAAGTATACTTAACAGCCAAGCTATTTGAGGAAAATTGAAGTATGATATCTCATTATGGCAGCTTTGTGAAAACCAAAAGTTTTGCTTGTGGAATTCATAAACCAACACATGTTCTGACCTTTTTCATTTCAGATGTACTGCTAAATACATTATTCTTGAAACATTTGCACTTGGTTTCTCTTCTTAAGCATGATCATCAGTGCAAGTTATCACAACCATAACTCCATAGCTGTGCTTTGACATATTTTTCCCTCTGGAGAACAACTGCTGAGTTACTCTGATTGACCCTCCTGTCGTCAGGCATCTTTATCCAGTCTTTGAAATTTAGATTTGAAAACCCCTATATAGCACAAGAGTTATGGCATGAGCAGACATCTCCTCTGAGGTTTTTCCTTTCTCTCAGGGATTTAATTGCCCACCTGTGTAGTTAAGAATGAAGTTATTTGAATGTTGTACGCATACTAATAATTATCAAGCATCATGGGAGGAAGTAAGACAATACATTTTACATTTCCCAAATCTCCAGATGGAGAACATGAAGATGTATTTACATTTTTCCATGTCTACCAGGTTCAGGAAGTTGAAAATATTTGTAAAATTTTCTACCGCCCTGCATAGCTTTCATTCTAACCATTAAAAGTTAGACAGACGGTGAGACCTGACACAATATTATAGCTAGACATGTTACAAAAATGTTTCCCGTCTTGCCCTGAGTTTTTGTTTAATACTCTAATTTAATTTTGCACTACATTTATCACATTCAATAAATAAACGGTTGAAAATTGGGGGGTTTTCTGCCTTTGGTCAGTCCTAACTCACATAACAAAACTGACCACCCAGAACTGACAAAACCCAACTGGAATGCTATGTCTTACACAGATTATTAGGCCAGAATTTAAAAAAACATCTAAAGAAATTAAGACATAACTAATGAACCATTAGGATCCAATTCAGAGCCAAAATATTGTTTCTTGTGCCACTCGGCAATCCTATCTTTCTTGCAACATTGATGATAAATTTGAAGATGTAATGGACCCTTATGAACCAGATCAGTTGATATAATGTAGCTAAACTGGTGGCACAAATGTTACTTGCCCTGATTTTTTTTAGGATAGGTCATCTGTATCTAATGGGTAAGGGTCCGACACCCGGGACCCCCGCCGATCAGCTATTTGAGAAAGTACCAGCGTTCCAGTAAGCGCCGCTACCTTCTCGCAGCTTACCAAGCACAGCGCCGTACATTGTACAGCGGCTATGCTTGTTATCGTGCTCAGCCCCATTGACTTGAATGGGGCTGAGCTGCTCCTAGGACACGTGACTGATGAACGTAATGTCACTGACCTAGGAATAGCTGAGAGAAGGCCATGGCACTCACGGGAGTGCTGGTGCCTTCTCAAACAGCTGATCAGCGGGGGTCCCGGGTGTCAGACCCCCACCGATCAGATACTGATGACCTATCCTGAGGCTAGGTCATCAGTAGTAAAATCCCGGAAAACCCCTTTAATGGTATGGACTAGAGCAGGGATGCTCAACCTGCGGCCCTTCAGCTGTTGCAAACTACAACTGCCAGCATGCTCGGACAGCCTACAGCTATCAGCTTACAGCAGGTCATGGTGGGAGTTGTAGTTTTACAACAGCTGGAGGGCCGCAGGTTGAGTATCCCTGGTCTAGAGGCTTGCAGCATTGGACCATAACATTGATGGCCCAATCCTGCTCTGTGAGAGGGTCCAGTTCCTTGTCACTAGAAACCCCTGAACACAGCATTCACATTGAGTGTTGTGTTACCAAATGTAACACAACTTCTAGATTTGGTCAGATAGTAGGGAACTTCATAATGCTAATAAAGGAGTCCAGGGTATTCCAGGGAATAGAGGAGGCTTAGCGGCATTCAGAGAAGACGTGATCTATATTGTCTCTGCATGCCGACTGGTAACAGTAATCTAATGGGCTGTTACTGCTAGTTCCCAGTTATCTGTATATGGGGACAGCAGCCAGGAACACTTAGATAATATTTTCCCTGCTAAAAATTTTTTAAATAAATATTAATAGATAAGAGAAAACATATAAAATTGAAAAGTAAAAAATTAACCATGCAAACTTCAGAATAGACACTCTCCTAAAGATAAAATAATGACCTCAATTTCTGACACCTTCAGTAAAACATTTCCTCACCTGGATAATTATCCTCCATGTAGAGAGGTTGTGTCTAAAGAAATAGTATAGAAATAGTAAGTGACATACAGTAGTGACATATCAAAAGTCTGAGTGCTGATACCCCCCACCAATCACTAAAATGAGGAGAAAAAAGCGGTAACTCAGAATGCTCTCTTTCCTCAATGGCAGGAAATGGACTTACACTAAGACGGGTTCATAGACTTCCTATTGTGCCCGTCTCCTGCAGCAAGGAGAGCTTCTTTCTCCTAGTTTTATTGGTTGTTGCAGTCTTAGCACTTCAAGGGAGATTTCAAAATAGACTCTTTGGGGGTCATTAATTATTGTTTATACATCACTTTTTGGCATGTTATTGGGGTTTTGCTGCAAAATCTGCAACTTTTCTCCACTCAGACCACTTTTCCGATGTGGTAATCTGATAGTGTTACCTTAGTGTTAGACATGTTATTTCTGTTTGTTATCACATAATCATAAATCTTATATACTAACATGCCTATTTAGGGTCACAGGGTGAGGGATACAGTTATGACAATTGGAAAGTAGCTTTTTTGGGGGGTATTTTATGTGTATTTTTAATTTTTGTGTTTTTTTTTTTTCACTTTTTTATTTTACAGTCTGTCCCTCAAAAAAAAGACTGGGGGACTTTAACCCCAGACTTCTGTGACTGGGATATTTTTACCATTTTATAGGGTTATTCTATAGGGTTATTCTCATCTGGGCATTTATGGCATATCCACGGCATATACCATAAATGGCCAAAAGGTATGGGTCCCACCCCTGAGACATGCACCTGTCTCGAGAATGGGCCCCATCTCACGGTCACTGTGAATAAAGAGGTGGTTGCACAAATGTGGCTCTCTCTGTTCCCTCCCATAAACGTGAATTGATAAAGCTGGACATGAGCAGCCACAAGATGTGGATCCTAGAGGTGCCATAAATGTTCAGATGGGAATACCACATTAATTCCTCTAACCTTTCCTTCTTGATTTCCCTCTCCTTCTTGCTTGACAGGACCAGGCGAGGTGACTATGCAGGAACCTGGATCTTAAACCAAGAAGTAGACGGAAGGGCTGACAGAAGAAGCACAAGAGTGCATATACTGGCTTGGACCCTCCCTTGGTGCACTTAACCGCTCATTTGCATATGGATTAAAAGTATCTTTTTTTCTCAAGAATGAAGCAATGGATCACTAAGTGAAAGGTATCATTACATTCAGCTGAGATAGCCCTACAAGGAATTGTGCCTGGTTTAAAGGGAGTCTTTCACCTGATCTGAGTATCATAGACCACTCAGATCAGGCTATAGACCCCCTTACACACATTAAAACAGTACCTTTGTAAAAGATATCCCATGCTGTATTTCTGAGAAAAACATTTTTATCAGATATGTACTGTAAATGACCCCCCGCAAGTGCCCAGAAGCTTGGTTATACAGGAAGGTGCCTAAGCCCCCAGGCAATCTGAATCGCAAACCCCTCCCCTTTCCATCCTCCAGCCCGCCCTGTTTAAGCATAAAGTTCTCCTGCTCCTGTTATGAAATCTTCCGTTGCGCCACTCTTCGGGTCCCCGGCGCATGTGCACTAGATTCCCGTGCGCCTCTGCCCACAGTGGGCAGAGCAGTGCGCAGGCGCCGGTACCCGAAGAGCGGTGCAACGGGAGATTTCATAACAGGAGCAGGAGAACATTATACTAAAGCAGGGGGCGGATCTAAGGATGGAAAGGGGAGGGGTTTGCGATTCAAATCGCCCGGGGGCTTGGGCACCTTCCTGTATAACCAAGCTTCCGGGCACTTGTGGGGGGTCATTTACATATCTTATAAAAGTGTTTTTCTCAGAAATACAGCGTGGGACATCTTTTACAAAGGTACTGTTTTAATGTGTGTAAGGCGGTCTATAGCCTGATCTGAGTGGTCTATGACGTTCAGATCAGGTGAAAGACTCCCTTTAAGAGTGACTTTCCTGGAGATTGATTATACCTGCTTTTGTCATTCATAGTAATGGTGTCTTCTTTTGTGGTAGAAGGGCTTTTAGGACCCCTCAAGTATTAGGACTACCCGCAGCTACGCCACTAGTGGAGCTTCCCCAGTTATTGAAGGCCACATTTCACAATTAATTATATAGGACCTAGCAATGCAACATCCTATAGATATGCAGAACTAATTGAGCAGAACTGCATATGCAGTGATCACCGACGGCCAAGCACTCTGCATGCTAATATGTTACTATAATAGAAATACCTGGTGGGCCCCGAAGAACTCCATTCCATATTCTCTATACAACTTTCAGCCATTGCTGAGTACACATAATGACTAGTATTGTTTTTCATAGGCTAGGCTGCCTTTGGATTAGATGATACTCTCATCTCCACTAAGCACTCACAAATGTGCCAGAAGATCTTTTTTTTTTTTCGTTACTGCAAATAAAATGTATCTGACATATATACATCAAGCCTACATGTGCCTAATAAACATGTCTAGACCGTAGACATGCTTTTCTTCTTTTTAGTTTATAGGTTCTCTGCATTATGGCAGCGTTCCACCGACATTTCTATAAAATCAGCAACTTTGAAGAAAAAAGAAGTGCGTTTCTGTTCTCTTTGAGCCCTTATAGTCTTACAAACCACAAAAAACTTTTACTTACATGGATATTATATCATATTATCTAAATGACTTTGCCTTATGACCTCTAAATGAAATAAATTATTCACGGCCTAATCATGTGATCGTTATTATACTGGGTTTATAGAAATGTCCTGAGCCCAAGAAGGAATTTGCATGTCTTAACTTATCCCATGACAACTTATAATACTGCAAAACATGGATACTGGCCAGCCATATGATAGAAATGTCTGGGACATGATCTATGCTTTTTGAGGGGGCGGAATGGAAGTTCGGATGTGGACAGCATCAGTGGGTCTGCATCCATCCTGCAATTTTGCGGACCCATAAATACAGTCATATGAAGGTACTCTAATTCAGTAGATGCAAAGTTGGGCAGAGACACACAGCATTATAAGCCAAGTAGTAAAAATGTATGCTTCTGGCCACAAAAAAAAAAAAATTGACAAGACATTGCTTCTAAAGTATCGCATGTTTCGGAGGATCGACTGTCTTCTTCCTCAGCTACAACAAAAACATGGAACAGGGGGCATTATATAGAAAACATATCCAAGAGATCTCAAAAACCTGGACTGTAACAGTTTAACAGATACAGTGGTCCCTCAAGTTACAATTAATTGGTTCCAGAAAGACCATTGTATGTTGAAACCATTGTAAGTTGAGTAATTGGTTCTAAAGCCCCAAAATGTCATCTAAGATAAGTGAAAATGAAGAGTTAAGAAAAATAAGCAGATATCTGAGACAGATAAAACAAGTCCTTACATATAACAGTCAGGAATAGCTGCTAATTAGCTATTAATACAGATATTTTACCAGAGAAGTCTGAGACATTGTATGTTGAGTCTGGTTTCAACTTACGATGGGCCCAAACACCATTGTATGTTGGAAATATTGTATCTTGAGGCCATTGTATCTTGAGGGACCACTATACTGGATAAAACCATTAAAAAAACAAAAACAGTTCATAAAAACTTATGAAAATATACCCTAATTTCACTGACTGGGCACTGCATGTCTGCCTTTTCTAACGATCCTTCACCATGAAGCGCCCTGTGTTTTTATTAATGCCGTGCAGTCCTGTGTAAGGTGAAGTGTCCATAAAGGGAAATCATGCTCCTATGCAGAGCATTTTTTTTACACACTGGACACGATTGTCTGAAAGTGTCAGCTTTCATTAGTGCGAGATAATGAGACCATAGATGTATGACAGAGGGCTTGTTAATAGGATAGCCGACAATGAAACAATAAAAGACTAGGAAGAACAGTTGGACTAGCCCACCACATTACTAACCCAAGCTCTGGGTTAAATAAAATTAAAAAAAAAAAGCTCCAGAAGAGCTGACACTAAAGTGAATAACTTGTCCCCATGTATTTCAGTGAATTAATTGTAAAATAATTTATTATAACTTATTGATTGTATGTCTTATGTGTACAATGACAAAAACAATGATTAAAATTAGAGATGAGTGAATCGATTCTAAACAAATTGGATTCTTCACGTGTTTCACAAAAAGTCTTCCTAATGAATCCGAAGTTTGGGCGACAGTTTGGGACAAATCACGTAAAATGGAGCCAGCCATTTTACTTTTAAAATTCAATACACTAGCAGGGGTGGACTGGGAAGTTAAAGTGGCCCTGGAAAAAAAAATAAAAGTGGCCCCACTTTGTAGTTTAGTCCAAATTGATGGAAGGCAGGGCCAGCAGTACCATATAGTGGCACATTATACCACCCCAAAAGAGTCAAATACCACAGACCATCACAAAATACTGCCAGCAGCACAAAATACAGCCCCAAAAACCTCCACTGGCTGGCCATGAGGAGAGCCCAGGCGGCCCCGTGGGCATCGGCCCACCAGGAAATTTCCCTGTAAGGTCTATGGCCAATCCGCCTCTGTACACTAGGAAGTGTGAGGCATTGACAGGCCTCATACTTGATAGAGGTCTGGAGGGGTTGGATATTCCAGTCCACACCCCTATTCCACCACAGGTGAGGCCACCTGGGTGTAATCACTGGGGTGATAAACCAGCCTTCAGTGTAATAGTGAAGGAAGAACTTGGACACAGAAGCCGACAGAGGCTCTGTGTGGTTGCAGCCAGGAGGGCTGAGGAAGCCTGAAGTTTGGGGGGCCCAGCGACTCCTACGGAGTAGTCAGGAGGGCTACTGGACCATCTCACCCCAAAGGTGCTGGTGAGGTCACAGCCAGGAGGCTGCTGGACCAGACGGCTGAGGAAGCCACATCTAAAAGCTGTGCGTGTACGGCGTTTTCTCTAGGTGAGCTAGAGAACCTGTATTAGTCAGATCCCAGCCGGGCAGGTGTTTGTTTGGCTTTGTTTGTTTTGTGCTGAAGAGCAAAAATAAAGCTGTTTTTGTACTTTAAAACCCCCATGTGTTGGAAGAAGTCTGTGATGTCGACCCCCTAAAAGCAAGCGATCCCTTACGAGAGGGAAACAAAAATAATTTTGCTATCTTTTAGAATGTACACTAGCTTTTTTTTAGTGTGTCAATACCAGTTTATAGTGTGTTTTCAACCAGGGAACTGTATTTCTTGCATAAAAAAACATTGGAATTACCATTTATAAGTGTCCACTTTAGCTCATTTTAGTGTGTCAATACCAGTGTATAGTCTGTTTGTATTAGGGGACATTAATTGGGTGGAACAAATGCCAGCTACCTGGATATGTTGATTGCGTTCTAGTGCACGGACTCCAATGCAGTGCGTGTCAAGGATCCATAAAAAGTGATAATCCAGCACCAGGATGGTGAAAGAATAAGTTTATCCAAAATATTTAATTATAGACATTGGTCACACATGTGTGGGGAATGCGACAAACCAAACCCTTAACCCTTTAACTATTTCATGAGTGAAAACAGATGACATATATAAAGAGTTAAAATGAAACACTTAAAAACAAATAATCAGCTCCTTGTGTATACAAACTCCTGGAAAAGCATATACATACAAATAATTCAATACCGTCTCATGAATTAATTAAATTATAAAAAGTTTCAGAGAACTCATTTCTCTGTGATAAATGAAACACCTGAGTTTTGTGATCCGCCGGTGAGAATGTGGGTGTCTGTAGTAGTGCAAACAGCAGCAGCACAGCAGGCACCACCTGTCCAGCCAGTAGTAGTAGCAGCAGGCCACAGTTCTCCCTCGCCTCTGGTAGGCGACAGATTACTATAGAGGACAATGAGGATTTCTCTGGCTGCTCCTCCTTGCCCCCTGCCCCCGACCCAGAGAAGACTTTCACTTGCATCGGTGGGGGCACTTTCTTTTTTCTTAAGAAGAGACTATGCCCTTTATTCATCTGGTAATACCCTGTTTTCTGACCCCACTGACTTCTGGGCACGCAGATTAGAACAATAGCTACAACTAGCCCTGTTTGCTGACATCTCAGAGGTGGTTTTCAGTGCGGCCAGAGGTGTCGTCACACCCAAAAGGTCAAACTTATAATTTGTAAGTGTACAAAAATCACATTTGTGAAAATGAATGAGACATGGATGTGTGAGGATTTTCACACACCTCCGGCTGAAGCCAATGTATAGATCTTCCATTGCTGATAGTGGCTATTTATTGTCGGCCCAATCATAACACTGCCGCTATTTGTTGCCATCATGTTCCGTACTGTATTGCTGCTGCTGCCATTATTGCTTCTACTCAACCTACTCATACTACTATTGATCCTACACAACTGCATCTACTACTTTGCCACTACTACTGCTCCCAAAATAGGGAGACTTTTTGGGCAGTTGTTCAGAACAAACTACTGCTTTTTCTGACATTACCGTGTGTGTATAAACATGGAGAGGCATCTGGCATAATTTTTTTGGACACTTATTCAGAACAAGTGACTGCTTCTTCTGAAATAACCGTGTATGTGTATAAACATAAGCAAGGATCTGCTCTCGTTAAGGCATAATTTTTGGACCACTTGTTCAGAAATTCACTTATCTCTAATTACAATGCAAATCAAAAGAAGACATGCACATGAACTGTACAAATAGAGGTTAGACCCTCAAAATCCTTTTCCCTGTAGCCTTAAGGGAATCCATCCCAACACCAGAATGTATTGTTATATCATACCTTCTATGAGTTTCCTTAGAGTTTCTAAGAAACTCTTACCGTTTCTAACAGTATTCCTTAAAGAGGACCTTTCACCTCTCCTGACATGCCGGTTTTAATAGCTTCATGCATTCCCCATGTAATAACAGTTCTGGAGCATCTATACTTATGTCTCTATGTTGTGCCATTCCTTTATTATTTGCACTATAATTTACTAATGAATTGCTAGCAGTCTGCAGTAAGGGTATAGAGGGGTGGTAACCAGTTGGGGGGGTGTACCTGCACAGTCTGAAAATGGCAGCAATGACTGGATAGAGTAAGTCTGTGCAGAGACACACCCCAACTGGTTACCTCCCCTCTGTACCCTTACTGAAGACAAATAGTAATTCATTCATAACTTCTAGTAGAAATAATAAAGGAATGGCACAACATAGAGACATAAGAATAGATGCTCCAGTATTGTTATTACATGGGGGATACATGAAGCTATTAAAAGAGGCATGTCAGGAGTGGTGAAAGGTCCTCTTTAACTCTAGCATAATTGGTAATGCCAAAAAATGCATGTTTGAGAATTGTTATTACATGTGGAATGCATAAGTGACATGTCAGGAGAGGTTACAGTTTCTCTTTAAGAAATCAATGCTTCCAGTCTGTCACTGAATAGCTTTTTGATACGTTTTGTCCCATCACTCCATACCTTGTTGATTATACTGTCTGGTTGCTTTCCCGGTAATTTTCAAAAAAGTCAAAATGCTGTATATTGCACCTAAAATGGCCAACAATGCTGAAACATTCGTTTGTACTAATGTTCTGCCTTTCAGAATGCTTATGTTACAGAGAGTGGCCTTGGACCCAATGTGCCAACTAACCAGTTTGGCTTTGGGCTAAACCTAAGGGCATGGTAATGGTGCTCTCCTGCTATTCAACCTTTAACCCCTATATAGGGATGTGGACTTCGCTGCAAGGAACCAACTGGACCGCCAGCTCCAGGAGTAGTCCCTGTGTAGTTGGCAGCTTACCCACAGGGGTCACAGACACCGGTTCAAAGCACCAAGAATTAGTTGAAACTCAAAGTCAGAAGACAGGCCTAGGTCAGGGCAGGGAGAATTCTTGCATATCCGAGTAATTAGTCCATATTCAGGGCAGTCAGCAGAGTATCAGAGTCAATAAACAGGCAAAACTTCGGTACACAGCATCCAGAATGGCACGCTTTCATTGGCAAACTAAACAACTAGGAACTTAAGCTCTGGCAAAGAGTGAGGGGGCAGAGCAGCATTTATAGCAGAAGCTAATTACAATTAGAAGGAGCAACTGCACAATGCAATCTAGAGGAGGTGAGTGGTGGTAGCAGAAATGGGAGTAGTAGTAGCGATGGACACAGACCACCAATGTAACATCATAGCTAACAATGACAGTCAATAGATTATGTAAGTTTGCATCTTGCTCTCATATAGTCCTTTTTTCATGTCCAGTTATTCTGGGGTTCCTTGGGCCCACTGAGGAAATGATTCTCAGTTATACTGGGGTTCCTTGGGCCCACCAGGGAAATGATTCTCAGGATCAACACTCTATCCATGGAGTAGGGAGCAGTTGAAGGATGAAACTGAGCATGTGCGGCCATGTTAGTGAGCCAGACAAAGAAATAAGAAATAAAATAAGAAAACTGTAGAATATTATTCATGGGACAACCCCTTTAAGGCTACAGTCACACATGTGAAAAACAGTCATCACACCACCATTTTAAGAACAATGGTAGTTTATGAGTTTTTCATACTGCAGTTTTTTTGACAGTCCGTGAATAATGGCCATCAAAAAATAGGTCGTCCTATTTCGTCCATTTTCATAGACAGACAGCCCCCATATAATTGAAGGGGACCGTTTTGCCTTTTTCGATGGCTGACGGTTTGATGGTTTTCACTGTCATGTACATGTAGGGCACCATGACAGTGAAAACCAGCCGTGTGATGACTGTTTTCATAACTAATTAAAGTCTATGGGGCTATTCGCATGGCCATTTTTTTTAATTAAACGGACATGCCCTATTTTTGTCCAGTTTTAAAGCCAGACAGACCCCACTAAAATCAAAGGGCCCATTTTTAATGGCCATTTTGACAGGAATGGTTATTAAAAATGGATGCAAAATGGTCATTAAAAATGGATAGATGGCCAGAAAATGGATGCAAACAAGGATGCAAAATGACCATGAAAAACTGTATCCCAAAAAGCGTAACCCTTTTCAATGCCCTTTTTTCACTTTTGTGTGAATGTGCCCTACAGATAAACCAAATTTATCACAGAGGCTCATGCGGGCTGATAAATTTGGAGCATGGCTAGCTACTTTGATCTAACATTACAATTATTGGTTGGCTTAATTCTGGTGTGAATTGTCAGATCATAAGCCACTTTTCTTTCCACAAAGACACACCACCTTGCTGGGCTAGAAAAGCAAAACAGGAGAGGTAGGTTTAGCAGATTATTCTGTCAGGGTTGGGGTACACAGAAAAGGGGAATGTGATCCCTGAGCTCTCCCCAACCCCTGTCCCTGCCTACTTGCCTCCGTGTCCTAGATGACACGGCGACAACCACGTGGACTGCAATTACTCTGACTAAGGTGCAGGGATAAGGGACAACAAACAGAGACGAACAAAACACAGAAGAGTAGTCAACTAGCCGCATCAGAAAACCAGAGATAACGTAGGTACAAATCGGAAGACGGTAGAGTAGTCAGGTACGAGCCAAGGGTCAAATATAGCAGTCAGGATACAAACGGTACAAACGCACAAGCAGGTAAAGCAAGGATTTGCAAAAACCGGCAAAGAGCAGAGAGGAAGGTAGGTATTTATGCAGGAAGATATCCCACCCCCAGGTTCTGAATGGACCAGATTCTGAGAAGCCACTCAGCCCAGCACCTGAGTATTAACCCTAAGTAGACAAACAAAACATGAAGATGGGCGTTGGCTCCAAAACAACCCCACAGTGTGAACATGGTTAAAGGCAAGGCGTAGGCACTAAACAGAAACACACAAAAACTCAGAATACCAAGCAAAACATAGAAAACCTATGTTCTCCGGTGACCAGACCTGACAGTACCCCCCCCTCCACGAGGGCCTCCGGACCCTTGGACCCTAAGGATGGTTTAAACGGATAGTCCCGATGAAAAGATTTAAACAATCGTGGAGCATGAACATCCCTAGCAGGGACCAAGATCTATCCTCAGGACCGAAACCCTTCCAATGAATGAGGTATTGAAGAGAGTTCCTGACCAGTCTGGAATCGACAATCCTCTCTTACCTCATACTCGAGATCACCCTCCACCACAGATGGCGAGGGAGGGTCAGGGAGTGGTACCACAGGATCCACATAGCGTTTCAACAGACTCTTGTGAAACGTATTGTGAACCCGCCAATCAGTGGGCAACGCCACCTTGAACGATACAGGATTAATAACATGAGTTACGGTAAACGGACCAATGAACCTAGGAGCCAATTTCAGAGACGGAACTTTCAACTTAAGGTTCTTAGTAGACAATAGGACCTTGTCACCCACAACAAAAGTTTCTGAGACAGTACGCCTACTTCTGGATGAATGGACCATTAAACTTTGTGCTCTTTTCAAGTTCTGCTGAACTTGCGACCACACTGTGCACAGTTGGTTAGTTATGGACTCAGCACGAGGGGTATCCGAAACTGACGATGACGAGAAGGAAAACCTGGGATGGAATCCATAATTACAGAAGAAAGGAGATGTGAGTGTGGATGAACTAGTGTGATTGTTGATGGCAAACTCTGCTAACGGAAGATATGAGACCCACAGATGTTGACAGTCAGAAACAACAAGACGAAGGTACTGTATGAGCTTTTGATTCATCCTCTCCGTCTGCCCATTAGTTTCGGGATGGAAGGCAGAGGAAAAGGACAATTTTACCTCAAGCTTAGAACAGAAAGCTCGCCAAAACTTAGCCACAAATTGTACCCCCCTGTCAGACACAACCTCATCAGGAATACCGTGGAGACGCACAATATGTTGAATAAATAGATCTGCTAATTCCTCTGCTGAAGGCAGCTTTTTTTAGCGGAACAAAATGGCCCATCCATGGCAGATTGGTAACAAAATCCATAGACACGTTAGACCAAGGCCTGTCTGGCACTGGGGGCGGGAGAAGAGGTCCCTCAGGACGTCTCCTGGGGACCTTTCCTCGCTCACAGACCTGACAAGCTAGAACAAATGCATGAACGTCAGTATTCATATGTGGCCACCAGTAGTTTCTTTTCAATAGATCTAGTGTTCCCCAACCCTGACAGAAAAACCGGCAAAGAGCAGAGAGGAAGGTAGGTATTTATGCAGGAAGATATCCCACCCCCAGGTTCTGAATGGACCAGATTCTGAGAAGCCACTCAGCCCAGCACCTGAGTATTAACCCTAAGTAGACAAACAAAACATGAAGATGGGCGTTGGCTCCAAAACAACCCCACAGTGTGAGCATGGTTAAAGGCAAGGCGTAGGCACTAAACAGAAACACACAAAAACTCAGAATACCAAGCAAAACATAGAAAACCTATGTTCTCCGGTGACCAGACCTGACATATTCTTTTTGCTTATGTTCTTCATAAACAGGTCTAAAACTAAAAAGCAACATTACTCTCCAGAAATGCGCAACATTTGCAACATGGTAGAGGTGCAATCACATTATTACATTTTACCCAATAGTCTATAATAGTGGCAAGTAATTGACTCCAAAGGCATCTCCAGTTTGGTCTTTTGAACCTTTGTACAGTAACCCAATATTTTGCCTGGGTTCAATGGAGGATCCTCTAGTGCTCTGCTGGGCCAATCCAACCATGTTCTTGGCCCCACAGACTCTTGTAAGAGGCTCTTGATATACTTGAGGTTCCTGGCAATAGTTTGCCATTTGAAGTGGCATGTAAAATACATTTGAAATATGCCACGTGGACTGTTAATGGAAATCCAGGAGTATATTAAGGTGAACTTTGCTGCACCACATAATATATTCTGACCCCCTGATCCATCTAGTTAAACAATACCTGCAAGTACAGCTCTGGTTATATATTAGGAAATGTGGCAGATGTCTACAATTTGGCTTCTCTTAACCACTATGGGCCAGACTAAGAACCACTGGAGAGACATATTCTTTGAAAACAAGTAATTCCAGACACAGTTGCATAACAGTCAAGCACTCCAGCACACAGTACATTATCCCACCATAGAATAATCTCAGACCTCATTTTACTTCACAAATTCTGTTTGAATTTCTATTCACCTTTTTCCTTCCATTTGGAAAATTCATATGCTCAGTGACCACAAGAGTTCGAGGAGACGTACAAGATGCCTGGTTTAGATGAGAAATTTGGAGAAACACACTGTGTGGTCCCCAAGCACTCCTGCTCATGACTCACCACACCTGTGCAGTTTATTTCAAGAGTGATGTCTGGAATATCCAACTCAATTCTCCTTTACCATTTTCCTCTCTTGGCTAACCCCTGTAAACCTTGGAAACATCATCAGCCATATCTGGGAAGAGAGTGAAGAGCAGACAGAATACTCAATAGGATTTTTTTTAACTGTTATTCTGGTTGCCAGATCATTTGGGATAAAATACAGGTGCATTAATAAAGCAAAGCTCCGATTCTGCTTTCAAAAATCATGAACAAAAGAATTGTGAGAGCAATTGTGTCCTGGTCTTTAAAGGGGTTCTCCAGGATTGAAAGAAAATGAAAATACCTTAATATTACTTCTACTAAATTCTTACTAAATTCCCAAATACCTTTCATTAGTTATAATGGCTTGTTTTGTCTAGGGAGCAATCATCAGAGGAAATAAAATAGCTGCCGTCCTATTAGACACAAAACCTTTCCTAATCATACAGGACAAGTTACTTCAGAACACAGAGATAAAGAACTGCATCGGCCTTATCTCCTACTTGTTAGGCATTATAATCCTGAATACAGATGATAAAATCTTCAGCTGAGTCTCTGTAGGAATGGAGTTCATGAGGAGGCATGAAGAACAGAGAGGTCGGACAGGACAGACTGTGGTAATGGAGACTACATACAAGTGCTGCTGCTCATCAGCCACATCCCGACCTCCTTTTTGTACGTCATGTCTCCTCATGAACGCCATTCCTACAGCGATTCAGCAAGTTATTATCAGACGTATTCAGGATCATAATCTCTGACAAGTAGAAGAGGCGGATGAGACAGCTCTTTAGCTCAGTGCTCTGAAGCAACTTGTCCTCCTGTGCGATTAGTACAGGTTTTGTGTGTACTAATAGGATGGCGGCCATTTTATTTCTCCTAATGATTGCTCCTTAGACAAATGTATTTATAAATGAATGTATTTATAATCAAGTAATAGCTATGTATTTTCATTTTTTTAATTCCTGGAAAACCCCTTTAAGGTTTTCTTTTCCAGGAGTAAATTACTGATAACCTATTAAAAGGATAGGTCATCAATACTTGATCAATGGGGACCTGAATCATGGCACCCCACCGATCAACTGTTTGTAGAGGCTGCGGTGATCAGGCGAGTGCTGCGGCCTCTTCCTACAGACGATTGGCGGGGATGTGGGTGTCAACCCCCACCGGTCAGATACCGATGACCTATCCTGAGGATAAGTCATGAATACTGTACTCTTGTTTAATGTTAAAAACATCAGGGGTGATCATCTTGAATGGATCTTGTGACAATGAATTTCTTACCAGTAACTTAAACTGTATTTGTCTGATGTCCCTTATAATGTCTGTATTCAACTGACAGTAGGTTTAACAGAGGCCTGTAATTGACATCTTAGGTAGACCTCAACTATGAAAGACAAAATGAGAAAACAAATCCAGAAAATCACATTGTCTGATTTTTAAAGAATTTATTTGCAAATTATGGTGGTAAATTAGTATTTGGTCACCTACAAACAAGCAAGATTTCTGGATCTCACAGACCTGTAACTTTTTCTTTAAGATGCTCCTCTGTCCTCCACTCATTACCTGTAGTAATGGCACCTGTTTGAACACCTGTCCACAACCTCAAACAGTCACACTCCAAACTCCACTATGGTGAAGACCAAAGAGCTGTCGAAGGACACCAGAAACAAAATTGTAGACCTGCACCAGGCTGGGAAGACTGAATCTGCAATAGGCAAGCAACTTGGTGTGAAGAAATCAACTGTGGGAGCAATAATTAGAAAATGGAAGACATACAAGACCACTGATAATCTCCCTCGATCAGGGGCTCCACGCAAGATCTCACCCAGTGGGGTCAAAATGAACACAAGAACTGTGAGCAAAAATCCCAGAACCACACAGGGGGGAACTAGTGAATGACCTGCAGAAAGCTGGGACCAACGTAACAAAGACTATCGTCAGTAACACACTACGCCGCCAGGGACTCAGATCCTGCAGTGCCAGATGTGTCCCCCTGCTTAAGCCAGTACATATCTGGGCCTGTCTGAAGTTTGCTCGAGAAAATTTGGATGTTCCAGAAGAGTATTGGGAGAATGTCATATGGTCAGATGAAACCAAAGTAGAACTGTTTGGTAGAAACACAACTCGTCATGTTCGGAGGAGAGTGAATGCAAAGAACACCATACCTACTGTGAATCATGGGGGTGGCAACATCATGTTTTGGGGCTGTTTTTCTGCAAAGGGACCAGGACGACTGATCCGTGTACATGAAAGAATGAATGGGGCCATGTATCGTGAGATTTTGAGTGCAATCCTCCTTCCATCAGCAAGGGCACTGAAGATGAAACGTGGCTGGGTCTTTCAGCATGACAATGATCCCAAGCACACCACTAGGGCAATGAAGGAGTGGCTTCGTAAGAAGCATTTCAAGGTCCTGGAGTGGCCTAGCCAGTCTCCAGATCTCAACCCCATAGAAAACCTTTGGAGGGAGTTGAAAGTCCGTGTTGCCCAGCGACAGCCCCAAAACATCACTGCTCTAGAGGAGATCTGCATGGAGGAATGGGCCAACATACCAGCAACAGTGTGTGCCAACCTTGTGAAGACTTACAGAAAACGTTTGACCTCTGTCATTGCCAACAAAGGATGTATAACAAAGTATTGAGATGAACTTTTGTTATTGACCAAATACTTATTTTCCACCATAATTTGCAAATAAATTCTTTAAAACTCATACAATGTGATTTTCTGGATTTGTTTTCTCATTTTGTCTCTCATAGTTGAGGTCTACCTATGATGTCAATTACAGGCCTCTCTCATCTTTTTAAGTGGGAGAACTTGCACAATTGGTGGCTGACTAAATACTTTTTTTCCCCACTGTACCTCCAACTTTCCATAATCATGTGTACCTTAGGCTACATTCACACAACAATAAAAAAATGGTTGTGTGATGGCTGTTTTAACTGCCGTCACACCACCATTTTCCGAACCAACTGAAGTCAATGGAGCTATTCACATGGTCGTTTTTTTAAGTAGCACACCTGTCTAACAGTGGTTAAAAACGGGTACACTAGGGGTAAAATGGACTTTTAGGGGTGTAATGTAAAGTGAATTTGAAAGATTTGAGAATGAATAAGCTTACGGAGGCTAGGTGAATAAATATATTTACTAAGTGATTAAATATATGATAACACACATAGAATAATAAAAAGTAAATAAACATCACTAGGCTAAATGGGGTGGAGACTCCGTCGATCATGCTATAACCCATGGCTGTCTACCCATTATAACACATGACCGACACCCCAGTGTATACAAGAGAAATAGGGCAATCATACTCACATCCTACCTAGAATGGAGGCCTGGTGGAGTCTGCCAAGACAAGGTGGGCAGCAGAGTTTTAACCTGTTAGCCCCTCC